>MU179378.1:7996-74773 GCA_016767475.1 Suillus weaverae | reverse complement strand
TGATTTTGCATACGCAGGCGATCAGATCGATCAACATCATCCGCGGAGACAATCAGAGAATTACGATACGTTCCCGATCGAGTGGAATGCATTCACGTTCCACTGCGTGGGCTCGCATCGCCGTATGTGTAAGGTCTGTTCCAGTTACCATGGGAGAAATCCGTCTTCATCGATCACCCATCACACGACAGATTGGTGGCGATGTGCTACCCTGGTTGCATGTAGTATATAGTACGGTAAAATGATTGCCATGCCATTGCAGTCGGAATCCGTTCTGTCAACAACTTTGTCTTTCTCCATGCAGGACCTCCAACTTCCGCAACCTTCTATCGGGAATACGTTCGGAGCACTTTTTATTGGGGCTACACTTGCAGCATTGTCAGTAAAATATTTGCTCCCATGCAGTCAAGACTGAGCGTTGAACACATACTATCTCACGGAACAGCCTCTGGGGTATAAGCAATATTCAAACTTTCCTCTATTTTCAGACACATAGAGGCACAGGAATAACATTCTTCAAGCTGGTTGTACGTCTTTGTTGTCTTCTTGTCTGTTCTTTTCCTGATGTTTTGTCAGGTCATTTTGTTTTGGTAGGTATTTTTTCAAGTTCCAATGGTCGAGCACGCCGAGATCATGAACGTTTAGGATACTCGATGCTCTGCACCTGGCCTTCATTGTTCATTGCATCTATTATTACTTAGTGAGAAATCACGCGAGCATGGGTGCGCTCACAGAGATTGTATGGAGTTTTAAAGTGAGTTTCTCCTTGCCCCTCTGTGCACCATCTACCAGATACTGATAGGCTTGTGCAGCTTCAGGTCATATTTAATGTAAGCGGTATTTCCTGGGCTCTGTGAATCGCCTCAGACATGCACCCCATAGGCTCTCATCACCAATAGTGTACATGCGTAAGTTCGATTTGCACAGAGTTGCATGCAACATTCGTAATGTTCCTTTGCCCACAGTTTGTATGTCCACCGCCTATGGATAGGTATTTGTCCTCCGATCAATTATTCTGCGATGACTGACGCAGTGAACCTAGTCAGCAAGGGACGATCGAGAGCTCTCCCTATAATAGTGGTGAGTTTGCAATCAATGTTCATGTATTATAGCATCTCATTCCACTCCTAGTGCATAATCGTAACTCTCGCTTTAGGTGAGGATGTCATCTGCATACTCTCTTCATGCAATCTTGAACACTAAGAACCTTTTAGGTGTTGACATCGGTGAGGGTTCTAGAGTACTGCTGTTGTTGGCTCATCATTCATTTTGACCCGATGACAGTCCTCGGTTGGGTATTGTGAGTGAACCATTTACTCCATCACTCATGAGGTGCTAATTGTGAATAGATATCAGTGTCATCTATTCTCGGACTTAATTAGAGCCATGTGGGCGGCATACATGGCTTTGGGTATGATTACTGTTGTCGATATCCTCATTGTATCATCTTTGTGGTATCTCCTCGCTACCTCCCGCACTGGGTTCTCTAGGTAACGAGCGACCCATTGACTGTCGGGATCTGGTATATTAATGTTAAATGTTTAGCATGGATTCCTTCGTCAACAAGCTTATGTCTTACACCGTTAACACTGGCTGTATCACGAGGTATTTTGTCCATCCATCCAGACTATACTATACCTTGATTGATGTTTCGTGCAGTATAGGTTCAATGGCAACTTTGATTATAGTAAGATCCAAATAATTGTACTGTGCATCTCGTCTCTGAGGGTCATTTTCAGTGCGCAGTGATGCCGAACAACTTTATCTTTCTCGGCGTTGAATTTTTAGTGGCTAAATGTATGACCAACGCATTCTCTGAGGACCGTGCTGACGATAGGTTTCAAGTATACGTCAACTCTTTTCTCACTCTCCTGAACGCGCGATACTACCTGCATGGCAATGCAGACAATATCGATTCCTCCAACAAGCATCGCGTTCGCCAAATCCTCTACCGACCGGAGCCGCACATGAGGGTACCACAAGCCGAGGAATTCCTGCCCTCCCGGAAGAACATGAGTAAACATCTCAGCGATGAAGGGAAATTCACACCACCTGGGCAGACTGATACGGTTTGTGGTTACTTTATTGTTGAATTTCATGGAAGACTGAGTGGCACCCTTTAGCCACAGCGTCCGCCAATTGCGGTCACGGTTGAGATAAGTTCTTTCTCGTCAGCTTAATGGATGGTTATGTATGTATATTGTCCGTCCGTCTCTTGGCAAGATATAGACTTATATATGAGACCATAGATTATGACATCAACACGATCAGACCAATATATGATCCTACATTTGTGCATATACTGCGTAATTATCCCGAGGTTGGGCCCTCAACGTTCAACATTGGGGTCCAGGGCCAAACACATTATTCGTGTCAGATACCCTCAGAACCGCAAGGTAAATTCCATAGTTAGATCCTCATATTCGGGCGACGAGGTATTTAGCGGCCGCGGCTATCCAAGGGCTGTATATACTAAGCTAGATAACTACACTAATGTATGCGCTTTTGGGGTATCAGCCAAGGGTGAATCATATTGCCTGTATATATCGTCCAAAGACCGCATAGGATATTGCTGCGAGTTTCTTTGTTCTATTATCTCACTTGTCCCTCGAGGGACAGTTGTAACGTAATCTTGATTCTGCTGACTGTGCGCGATGCGAATGAACACCATGTAGAAGGCAATCGAGATGATCGGGATGTTCTAGTTGATCTAGGCTCAGTAGTATTGATATCATGTGTTAACAGCGGAATTACCAAGTCTGCCATAACATACAGCCCATTGTTCGAGAGGACGAAACACATTATTGAGGAGCAGAGCGCCGCAGAGTACAAAATAGCAGCATCTACAAGCACGCGCAATAGAGACATTTTCCCCTTCGTAGTGCGGATTCTAGAGACCTTGCGTTCGCTCATCCAGATGCGATAAGCCAATAATCCTACATACATCAAGGTTAATATGAAACCTCAACGTTTGCCCTTACGCAGAAGTGTGCTTACCTGAACTGAGCAAATTTGTTGCAAGTGTCAAGGTCATAAACGTCGCGACCAAATGTCCAGTCCGGTTGGTGAAGACATCGTTACTCGACGCTTGCGAAAAGTCGTAGACCGCAAAACCACCGAACGCTTCCAGACAACGTCAGAGCACACAACTTCCCGAGTATGATTGCAACGAACCTGCGATACCACACCACATCATGCAAGGTATGATGACAATCCACACAGATTGCCACACAATGTAACATCGATAAATCTTTTAACAGAAGGGGGATTTCTATAAGCTCGGGTTTCGAGCTTGCAGATTAAAATTTGAACCCACCACCACCCCGTCGCCAAGCAGAGTTTGTAAGATGATTATCACATTCTTAACCACAAACGTTTCTTCGAAAACGTCTGCAAAGAACGCCGCTGGGCCGCCCGGGAATGTGTCACGGTATTTCACTAGTCCATCTTCAATACGAATGATGCCTACGACCATATGCTTGAGAAGCTTCAGCGGAGGTTATTGGATGAAAGCGGTGAGACGCTAACCGCAGTACTCAGTAAGAACAGTAGGGTGGCAACTGCAACAGCTGGCCGATTGATGTCGCGTATGCGACGTTTGTAAGTGATTATCCAGATAGTACCTACAAACATGAGGACTGAAAAGCCTGAAGAACGCTCATTTGGTGGGTATAGGACGGGCAAACTCACTGCGATACGCACCATATAGAATACCTTCTAGCACCGATGACATGATAGCAGCGGTATCCAGCGGGATGCCTGGTGAAGCCATGACGAAAATGATGCCTAGGGATGTACGACGTTGTGGGCACTGGATAGGCTTCGCTATCGTTATATACAGGGAATATTCGATCAAGCTCGAGACTATTAAGTATCAGTCACCGAATCAGGGTCCAGCTAATTGCAACAACGCACCATGCAGGCATCCTTGGCATTTTGAAGAATAGAAGTTACTTGAAACACCCTGCGACACATCTTCGGCGTTCGCCCACTCAGCGCGCGCTTGGATCAGACAAATCAAACCTTTTATTTGGCAATTGAACTAGATGCCTTGCCTTCATGGCGGGCAGCAACCTGAGCGTGAGTGCGCAACTATCGGAACAACGTCGGAATACAGCCAAGAAGGTTACTTTAATTGACTTCGAGATACATAGTATTTCTTAGTAAGGTTGTGGCAGACATGTACTTAGGTAAGTAATTCTACATATGACGGTCAATTGCAAGTGATTGCTTCTACCCCGGAAAAAATTCAATTTTGATAGTAGTGCTGACGTGGCGCTGAGCGCTGACTCGGAGCTTTCGCGTCGACCAGTTTACAGCACGTCAGCGTCTCATTCTAAGAACCACTTGTGTGGAAGGCTTTCAGCTTGCTGATTTATAGCCTTGTTCGAATCACGTTAATCCTACAGATACAAAGTCCCTCGTCGCCCATTCGGTTCAGCTCGTCTCGATGCTGAGTTGAAGGTATAATTAACATGGAATACTAGATGCAAAATCTCATGTTTTGCGTCCTACAGCTTGTCAGCGAGTATGGTCTACGAAACAACCGTGAGATCTGGCGTATCGGTCTCGTCCTTTCCAAAATCCGTCGTGCAGCCTGTGAGCTGCTCAAACTTGATGACAAGGATCCCAAACGTCTCTTCGAGGGTAACGCCCTCATTCGTCGGCTCGTTCGGATTGGTGTGTTGGACGAGACCCGCATGCGTCTGGATTACGTGTTGGCATTGAAGGTGGAGGACTTCTTGGAACGTCGTCTCCAAATGCAGGTCTTCAAGACCAACCTCGCGAAGAGCATTCACCACGCCCTTGTTTTGATCAGACGACGTCACATTCGGTATGTGCATCCTATCTTCCATCGCTGTGATTCTGAATATTGTATAGCGTCGGCAAGCAAATTGTCAACATCCCATCGTTCGTTGTCCGTCTTGACTCCCAGAAGCACATCGACTTCGCTCTCACATCGCCATACGGAGGCGGATGCCCTTGCCGTGTCAAGCGCGCTGCCGCTGCCGCCAAGCGGGTGGCGAGGAGGAGGATGAAGAGTAAATTTTCTGCGCATTTATCTCGGTTTCCATGTCATTTTCACATTTATGTCGTCCCCATGCTATGGACACATGCAAAAACAACCTTTTGACCCGTTCGATGTGACATCGCGCAATCGCAGCTTGCTGCCACAGAACTGAAATCAGCGCGGTCGCCGCGATGGCTCATATGATACGGACTCGACTTGTACGAGTATCTTGCAATTGATTCGGACAACTTATTGTTAGGCCAAAAGCTGCAATCTTGTCATATATATTCAGTGATCGAGTTATACCGCGCAGTGTCTGCAAGGGGTCTTATGCTGTCTTATGTCACACAGGTGGTCTCAGGTGTTAGTGTTCCCTAGGATGATAAGACATACCGGGTCCAGCAGCCGATACACCCGACAGTACTGATACCGTAGACATAGCTAATTATCGTGATGGTCTTGTCTGGGTCGAGTAATTTTTGTGATGAAAACAAGTTCAACATGTACAGTCATGACTTTTTGTTAGTTCTATGCCTTCTCGCGCAACGTATTGTCTGACAATAGTACGGTGGCCTGTCCATGTCAAGGGCGGTGACATTCAGGCAGTGCTTCACAGTATGCGAATTCTGTGGAATGCCCTGCTTTTCTCGAGCTTCTCAGCCTCTTCGTTTCGGTATCAATCAATATCGCACCGCACAATATGCCCCTACTGTACAAATCTGATGCCCATTGTAAATGAGGCTATGGATGGCTGTGATTCGTTTCTGTCCTGGTGACTCATGCACGCCTTATTTCCTTCACTTATAACACACTGTCAGGATTTAAATTACTTACCCTCCAGCACATCCTACTCTCAAGTGTTACCAAGTTTGCATCCATCCCTTAGTCATATGGCCCGTCGTCGACATGCCAGCTTCGAGTCTTCAAGTTCATCAGAGTCAGACTCTGATTCAGACTCTTCTTCAGCGTCATCGCGAAAGATATCCCCGACTTCTTCAGTGGAGAAATCTGCTCCCAGCACCGAGCTCTTGAAAGGCGGAAAACGTAAGCGTAAATCGTCAGGCAACGATAGCGACGACAAGATCAAGAGTTCAAAACGTCCACGATCGTAAGTCGTTGTGTTGTATAGCACGTGCATGGACTTAATCTCGCGTTTGCAGGCAAAAAAAGGACAAGTAAGCATACAAAGCACTGGTCATCTAAATGCCTGACAATGTGCGTATCATTTAGTGAGGAGCCAAGCTACCCAGAATACACCCAGGCCACGGGAGAGATACACCTCGGTGGAGTGCAGCAAGTCGTCATTACTGGTATGTGATATCTATCTCCGCTCAGCTAGTATTGACCATTTCCCTCAAGCCATTCGCGCAGCTGATCTCGCTCTTGGTCTCCGACGGATCCCCGCTGGCTTCCATGTGGTGGTCAAGGCTGACGGTGCTGAATACCAAACGAGCAATAAATTTGTACACGTAGACCAGGCTATCGTAGAATGGCACGAGCGCATTCTTCTGTAAGTTATTCTTAATTCCGTTTTCCTGCAGGTACCGAGAAAGACTTTAGGCCGTGCAAGCCATCTTCTAAAGTTCGGGTCAGCGTGTATGCCTCATTTGAATTGGGTCCTATGCTCTGTCACGGAGACCTCCTCCGCACATTCGAGATCTCCGTCGGAGAATTACTGGATCGCAGCGAAAAATCCCATCGTCAGTATTGTCCATTGCAAATAATGCCTGACAGCTGTTGACGAGCATCACAGCCATCAACTTTCAGCCCAAGCAGGAGGAAGTCGTATCCGCGTGTACCTCACTGCTCATGACACTGGAGCAGCGACTTTCTGATGAAAACGACGCCGCAGTTCTTTGCCCCCTTACCACCGTGCGTGATCAATACAATCTGATGTTCTGATGCTGAGGACTTGTAACGCATAGCTTATGTCTGACGATATGCGTGCATTACTACTAAGGACAGACGCCGGACATGGTGTTCTCGCACGATACCGCAGGATGCAGAACCATAGGGATCTCGACCAATCCATAAATCACTTTGAACGCGCCTTGGATCTCTGCTCCATGAGCCATCCCTACCGCCCTGCAGCACTGTTCAATCTAGCCACCGCAAAATTTCTTAGTTGCCAAGCTGACGGAAGACACCTCGACCTCGACATCCCTATCAATCTATTTCAAGATGCCCTTAATTTGCGTCCCACTGATCATCCGGACCGAACCGTCACCCAGCTCCATCTTGCCATTGCTCTGCTCTCTCGCTTCGCGAAACGGGGATTTCGAACGGATGCTAATGCAGCTCAAGAGTTACTGAGCGAAGTCCTCGATGTCTGCCACGCCAACAGCCACATTCACAGAGCAGCTTTGATTGCAATCGAATCATCCGCTTTGCACTCTGCTGGAAGCATTAATGCAAATGATCTTGGGCGGGAGGGGCCCGCCGCATCCATGCTTCCGTTATCGCTAAATCAACTTGCTGATCGAGTAGATCGGTGTTTGCGCATAGATGATCCCCATGCCTTAGATGAAGTGATATCCCTTCATTACGACGCACTGGGATACTATAACATCGGACATGCTCGCCGAGGGCAATTGCTATGTAATCTGAGTGCATCGCTGCAAACTCGCTTCATGCGTCGAGGCAACGACGAAGACTTGGATCAGGCTATCGCACTTCAGAGGGAAGGGCTGGCTTTGCGCCCAGTCGGTCACACAGATCGGTGTATGTCATTAAATAACCTCTCAAATGGACTCTCCTTCCGCTTTGACCACCGAGGCAACGACGAAGACTTGAATCAGGCTATCGTACTTCAGAGGGAAGCGCTGGCTTTGTGCCCAGTCGGTCACACAGATCGGTCCAAGTCATTAAATAACCTCGCGGTTCTCCTCTCCTCCCGCTTTGACCACCGAGGCAACAACGAAGACTTGGATCAGGCTATCGCACTTCAGAGGGAAGGGCTGGCTTTCCACCCGGTCGGTCACCCAGATCGGTCCAAGTCATTAAATAACCTCGCGAATAGACTCTCCTCCCGCTTTGACCACCGAGGCAACGACGAAGACTTGGAGCAGGCTATCGCACTTCAGAGGGAAGCGCTGGGTTTGTGCCCAGTCGGTCACACAGATCGATCCATGTCATTAAATAACCTCGCTACTGGACTCTCCTCCCGCTTTGACCACCGAGGCAACGACGAAGACTTGGATCAGGCTATTGCACTTCAGAGGGAAGCGCTGGCTTTGCGCCCAGTCGGTTACATAGATCGGTCCATTTCATTAAATAATCTCGCGAATCGACTCTCCACCCGCTTTCACCACCGAGGCAACGACGAAGACTTGGATCAGGCTATCGCACTTCACTGGGAAGCGCTGGCTTTGCGCCCTGTCGGTCACACAGGTCGGTCCATGTCATTAAATAACCTCGCGGTTCTCCTGTCCTCCCGCTTTCACCACCGAGGCAACAACGAAGACTTGGATCAGGCTATCGCACTTGACAGGGAAGCGCTGGCTTTGCGCCCAGTCGGTCACCCAGATCGGTTCAAGTCATTAAATAGCCTTGGGAATCATCTCACCTTCCGCTTTGACCACCGAGGCAACGACGAAGACTTGGATCAGGCTATCGCACTTCACAAGGAAGCACTGGCTTTGCGCCCAGTCGGTCACACAGATCGGTCCAAGTCATTAAACAGCCTTGCGAATCAACTATCCTCCCGCTTTCACCACCGAGGCAACAACGAAGACTTGGATCAGGCTATCGCACTTGACAGTGAAGCGCTGGCTTTGCGCCCTGTCGGTCACCCAGATCGGTCCAAGTCATTAAATAGCCTTGCGAATCAACTTTCCTCCCGCTTTCACCACCGAGGCAACGACGAGGACTTGGGTCAGGCTATCGCACTTCACAGCGAAGCGCTGGCTTTGCGCCCTGTCGGTCACCCAGCTCGGTCCGCGTCATTAAATAACCTTGCGAATCAACTCTGCTTCCGCTTTAACCACCGAGGCAACGACAAAGACTTAGATCAGGCTATCGCAATTCACAGGGAAGGGCTGGCTTTACACCCAGTCGGTCACACAGATCGGTCCATGTCATTAAATAATCTCGCTAGTGGACTCTCCTTCCGCTTTCACCACCGAGGCAACGACGAAGACTTGGATCAGGCTATCGCGCTTCACAGGGAAGCGCTGGCTTTGCGCCCGGTCGGTCACACAGATAGGTCCATGTCATTACATAACCTCGCGGTTTTCCTCTCCTCCCGCTTTGACCACCGAGGCAACGACGAAGACTTGGATCAGTCTATCGTACTTCACAGGGAAGCGCTGGCTTTGCGCCCAGTCGGTCACACAGATCGGTCCAGTTCATTAATCAGTCTCGGGAATCGACTCTCCACCCGCTTTCACCACCGAGGCAACGACGAAGACTTGGATCAGGCTATCGCACTTCACTGGGAAGCGCTGGCTTTGTGCCCTGTCGGTCATACAGATCGGTCCTTGTCATTAAATAACCTCGCGGCTCAACTCTCTTTCCGCTTTGACCACCGAGGCAACGACGAAGACTTGGATCAGTCTATCGCACTTCACAGGGAAGCGCTGGCTTTGCGCCCTGTCGGTCACCCAGCTCGGTCCGCGTCATTACATAACCTTGCGGGTTCACTCTCCTCCCGCTTTGAGCACCAACGCAATAGAGAAGACCTCGACGAGTCACGAGAGAACCTATCTTGTGCATTGACTCTGTTGACGCAACATCATCCTCATCGATTAGCCGTCCATGAGTCGCTAGCTAAGGCCTATCTATCATTCCATCATTCAGGGCTCGACGACACCGGCGCGGGCGAAGATACTGACAGTCTGAATGCTGCTATGCATCATCTCAAGGCAGCAGCAAATCTTGTTTCGGGAGGCTCGCTATCTCGCCTGCAAGCAAGTCTACGCTGGATTTGGCATGCTGGTCAACATTCACACGGTACTGAACTGGAGGCTCGTGCAACTGCCATCCAACTTCTGGACGCTTACATGTCCACGACAGCTTCATTGTCGTCTCGTCTCAATATCATGAAGGACTTCCCAAGTACACTTGCTGTGGATGCTGCATCCTGTGCTCTTCGTAGTGGTGACGTGTGTCGCGCTGTTGAATTGCTGGAACAGGGCAGGACTATCATCTGGACCCAGATGACACGACTCCGCACGCCTCTTGACAGCCTCCAGACACGCGGCGATCACGCAGCAGCCCTGATGAAGAAATTCAGAGACCTCAGCTCCCTCCTCGATAAACCTCCTGCAAACTATCCAGAAACAACCCCAAGAGTCGATGTAGAAGCTGAAGAAACCCAGTACAGACGTCTAGTGGAGGACTGGAATAGAGCTGTAGAAGAGATCCGGAAGATCGAGGGCTTCTCTCGCTTCCTACTTCCCCCCTTGTTCTCCAATCTTCAAGATGCAGCTCGTGATGGGCCTATCATCATGCTCATCGCAAGCAAGTTGTCTTGCAATGCCATTATTATCCCGCACAAGCAACCTCCAACTAGCATTCCACTCCCTACCAGTCTTGAGAAACTTCAAATATTAGTGGACAAACTCCAGCGCACAAGTAGCCCAGCGCTGACAAAAGCCTTGATGGAATTGTGGGACGACGTCGTCCACCCGGTGGTAGAAAATCTAGGCGGCTTTGCCCGACGAGGTTCCCGAATATGGTGGTGCCCAATGTCTGTCTTCAATTTCTTGCCGTTGCACGCTGCTGGCAACTACAGGAAACATGGGGAATTTCTTTCACAGTTCTACATCTCTTCATACACGCCATCGCTTACCGCGCTGATAAAGGCCCGCAGAAGTCACGACAGGTCCCTGTCAGTGTCCTTTGCTGCCATTGGTCAGAATCGCCCAGCCGATGCTTCGTTCACTTTGGATTTTGTGGAGCCTGAACTGGATTTAGTACGGAGTCTTTTACCCCCTCTCCCCACAGTTTCCTTCACCAAGATAACGAGCGTCGATGCAACGAAATCGAGGGCACTGCGCGCGTTGCAAGATCATACTTGGCTTCATTTTTCGTGTCACGGGACACAGAAATATGAGGACCCCTTCAGTTCGGCCTTTCTCATGCGGGACCAACCACTTTCACTCCTCGATATCACACAAACGGATCTGTCTCGGCATGAATTTGCGTTTCTTTCGGCCTGTGAAACTGCAGTCGGTGACTATGATACTCCTGACGAAGTGATACACTTAGCGGCTGGCCTACAATTTGCTGGGGTGAAGAGTGTTATTGGGACATTATGGAAGGTCGACGATAGTACTGTGCAGCGCTTAGTCGAGGCATTCTACAAAAACTTGTGCGGGGATGGCACGATGAATTCAAAACGAGCTGCCCGAGCGCTGCACCGAGCGGTCCAGTCTTTGGCTTGTGACAAGGACATGCCCTTGGACCAGCGCATAGTGTTCGTGCATATTGGCATATGATCCATTCTGTGCGTCCTCCCACCGTGTTGATTAAAGCATTCTTGAGACAATCTGACGATTTCACGTGTAGCATCTAGTCATGGCCACGCGCAACCTGTAGTCAAGGACTTCGATATTCCAGACTTTGAGACTGTATACCTACGATATGTGCACCCAATTTCGACTTCAATTTGTATTTTTTGGTTTGTTGCCTCGGAGCCAGAGGTGATCACTCCTAAGGTGCACTGACCATATGTGGGTAAGAATGAAGTACTGTGCACAACAATGATCTGGCATAACACCTCGTGTGGCAAGACAATTTGCGGCGGACATGCATAATCAAGAAGGAACGATCGTCTTCCATCTATATGGTCTGACTAGGGGAGACTAAGTGTTCAAGGTCACTGGGTCTTGACTACGTCAGCCGACTAATTACACCACAGTGAACTCGCAGGCTCCACACATTGACCATATCCCTCAAGATATATATCTCATCATGTCCGACGCAGCAGTCACTCAGCATTCCCCCGCAAGTACGTTCAAGAGTGACAACAGTCATGCACTCCATTCTTACTGACGAATCCCTTGCAGTCAGAGTGGGCGGCCGTCGGCTCTCAGTCACCTCGCGCCCGAGGCCTCGTGCCAACTCGTGAGTGCTAATAGATGTTAAACCATTGATGATCAACCCTTGAAACCGATCCAATATACAGGGAAGCTACTGCAAACGTTGGCACAAATCAAACCGAAGACACTGATTATCCGCGCCCAGCAGGCCACATCGAGGAGGAAGCATACGCCCCTCCGCACAATGAAGAAGAGATTCCAAAGAAGAGAAAACACCATGGGCACGGCAGCCACGACGACAACAGGCTTCAAGAGAGCGCTTATCGCAAGACAGAGGCTAGCAGGCCCACCAAAGACCATGTTGGCGGTAAAAGCGGTTATGGTGGTGGAGGCAGGATCGCTCAACCTGCGGGAAAGAGCTTGGGAGTTTAGGAAAAGGCCATGTTTTATTTGAGAATGCTGGGTTCATCGAAGGGAGAAAGATTATATCGTGTACCACTATAACGCGTCGCTGTACCACCAGTGTATCTGTATGGGTGTCATTCTCGTTGAAATGTACCACCATGTTTGCAGCCAACTAGGAATGTGCGGCATGGGATGCTTATTTCGGCATGGACGAACATAGCAATGGAGGCACTAGAGATACAAAGAAATCAATCATGCAATGGATGCTGCTGCCTTCTTCCCCCGGACTTTCTTCGGTGGCGAAGCTTTCTTCTCTTTTTGTGCAGCGAGCAGTGCAGAGGAACGGCCAAGGGCAGCCTAGAAAACGAAGAAACAGGTGTCAGCACAAGTTCTCCAACGGATCGTACAACAGAAATGTTGTGACGAATGTACTCGTCAGTATCAGCCCACTGCAAGGGAAAAATTGCAGTGGTAATTATGAATTATGACGAACAGCCCAAGCAGGGCTGGATTGATATTGCAAACATGTCCACGCCCAACTTTCATACACCTTACGGTGGTTTCCAGCGGGTTCTAACGAGAGTGCTTTTGTGTTGTCGAGAGGAATCCTTTTCCTTGTCCAGAGATGAACTATCAACACTCACAGCTCTCAGGTCGGGACGGTACCCCCTCCTCGCGATGGAAGCAACAACTCCCAATGAACGACGGCCTCCTGAGCGGTTGCGAACGTTTGCGGTTGACCGTGCGGGACGAACAGCGTGTGGTGATGCCTTCGATTTCTGGGTGGTGATCTGTAATCCAGACTCTGAGCTCTGAATGTCGATAGTCTGTTGATATAACGTTTAATGGAGGTTATTTGATCAATAGGACTACGCACCTTGGAGTTGGCGAGACCGGAGTATTTGTGCGAGTGCAGGTTCAGGAGGTTACCCTAATACAAGGTAAGCTTAGGTCTCGCGTGCAAGTCCAAACACACGACATACGGGCTCCTTGGAGAAGATGGGACCTTCAGGGACCTTCTTCACAAGGAAGGAGTTGTATTTCTGTAGATATGAAGCATTTTTTTCAGCATTTGCACTATGAAGTACTAAGATAGCGCAACTGACGCGGATAAGGAGCCACTGGAGGTCGGTCGACATTTTGAGGATGCTGCTAAGCCTTACAGGTTGTTCTGAACAGCGACCAAGTGTGGCTGAGGTAACTGTATAGTTGAACCAAACAAAAGAAAATATTGTGCCGGGGATAGCCGATACACTTGATTGTAATTTCATTTGTCGAAATTCGAGTCCAACGTTCTGAAATTGGTCTTCAAGGGTCCCAGTCATGGTCTGAATAAGCTAGCATGCCTGGCTTCATCTAGCGCTCGAAATGTTAGCTCAGGAGCAGTCAGTGACCTACGTAGATTGACGAGTGTGGAAAGGAACTATGAAAGGGTCGGATTGTCCAGGCTGCATTGCCAAGCCAGTGTGCTGCAATTCTGTGGACCACATATAGCTACAAGTGACTATAGTCGTAGACACTCATCATAAATTGTAGTTCGGATTGCTTGCAGTTCAATTGTGGACTGACTTATACTTCGGAGCTTTCCGGAGCATTGCTAACGACGTTGAAACCGATTTACGTGTATTTCCGCGCCTAAGACTTTTCTCTACTGCTGCTGTCGCTCGTTTGTCGTGCTCCCTCTTCATCGTCATCATGAGCCAGCGTATGCTTTCCTCCGTCCTTCGCGCACGGCCTAATGTCGTCCTTCGTCGCGCTGCAACCCCTGCCCTCACAATACCACACCGCTTTTCATCATCAGATTCGCACAGTCAAGAAACGTTTGAGCAGTTCTCTGAGCGTTACGTCGCTTTCTTCCAAGGCGCACAGGACCTCTTTGAGGTACAACGTGGCCTCAATAACTGCTTTGCACATGACCTCGTCCCTTCACCTGGTGTTGTTGAGGCTGCCCTCCGTGCAGCACGCCGGGTAAATGATTATGCAACCGCTGTCCGTGTTTTCGAGGGCATTAGGGAGAAGGTTGAGAACAAGCAGCAGTATCAGGCTTACTTGGACGAGTTGAAACCGGTTAGAGAGGAACTTGGTGGGTGCTCGTGTTATTTGGATACATGTCGCTTGTCTACTGACCATCGCTTTTCTGTCGGCTTATAGGAGTAGACACAAAAGAAGACCTTTACATCTCATAAGTTTTGCCTGAGCAGCGGGTTTCGTGTGAGCCAACTTTATTCGTGTGTTTCTGCTGAAGCTAACAAGTCATGCATACACAGTAGATGCAGTGCCTCACATATTATCGTCACTTATTGTTTTCCTTAATCCACAGCGCACGGATTTACACCCTGTTGTGGTATATATTGAGCACTGTTCTACTCACTGCGATATTGACCTTTTGAGGCCAATAATCTTTCTTTCGAGCAAGGTCTTCTCGTCTGAAAGAACATATTGTTTGCGTGCACTCGGTTTTTGTCACTTGGATGTGAGGATTTATCATAGGCGAACCGGGGGAACCAATTCACGCGCAAAAGCGTGCAGGCATGTAATCGCTGAAGCTGTGGTTCAGTTCTTAGGATCCCGCGGACATGTTACTGGTTGCGGGTATGGGTATAGATATATTAACTTTCCCTTGGACCCTTGAGCTAAACCGGTGGTTGGATCAGGGTATGCTTGTAATTTGATGAGCGAATTGTTCCCTGAATCCCCTAACGCAAATTGTATTGTGTATGATCGTGGAACGTTTTGATATCAGAGGCGAAACACGACTACTGGTGAGTAAAAGCTGCCACCATGATGCATCATATTAATTACCCTCGGCTTCTCCAGGGTGACTGACCCTTGTGCCACCCGGCGAGCACTATTCTGCACATTACCAACGCCTTTGGAACTGCATCAACTGCATGGCCATCTGTCTCAACTCATACTGAAGCGCAACTCCCTTCAAAAGAAGAATTCACTTGCGGCAAACCGCCACGTAGCGTTTGCATGCCAATCGTGCACGACGTATGCTGTTTCAGTATACTGTATGTGTCTGAAGGTAGTTGATCTAAGCTCATGACCAGCCCGGTATATACTACCACAGACAAAAACTGAGTGGCATAGCCAAAGCTGATCTGTCGTCTAGCCTTTGCAACACCCCGGTGGCCCTCGCAACATACCCTTTCAATTTCCAGCTGCTGCAGTTGTCTCGGTAGGATTGGATTCCTCGCGCCACTTCAGTGAGACGGTCAACAGATATTACTGCCCGTGCCAAAATTCCAAAATCCGGAGTGCTTGGACCAATCACGTCGTCATGCACTGTACAATCAATTTGTGCCAGGTTGATTCCATTTTCAAAAACAGAAACACACTTATTTTCGACTTATTTTGATACAAATGCTGTCGTTGAAGCTTACCCTCGCATGTTCTCGAAGGTCGCCATTACAAGACCTGCAGGGCGCGAATTCAGCGTTCTGGGCCTTAGTGAGCACTCGGGCGGCCCTCGCAACATAACTTGTATTTTTCCAGCTTGATCGCGCTACTTCAGTTGAGACGATTAACAATTATTGCCTCTCCGCAGAAACGTCAATTTTTCCCCACACACCCAATTCATTACCCTTTGTGAGCATAGACCTTATGCCCAACATGGGTGCGGGGACCTAACCGCGGTATCTATCGTGTATGTATAAGCGCTCTATCATCGATATGTTACAGGCACTCCCGCAGCGGGTCGATTTATTTTGATATCAGTGCGTTCTGTACTGTATGTCTTTACAGTTCAAGTTTATCCTCACATTCTTCAAGGTGGCCATTGAAAGACCCGCTGGTTGCGAAACGCTCTGGCATCAGTACACAATCTCCGTTCCCAACTACAATAAAACTATGTCTATGTGTTTATCGGTTGGTTATTGAAAGCTGGCGGAGATCGCTGAAGGAACGAAATATTTGACTGATGAAACTTGGCTCATCCCTTAAATAAATCCGGGTTCCACGAGTATTTGCACGAAGCACCTGGTTGTGCTTTTCAAGGAGCAAGACAAACTAGGCGGCTGTTATTGCAACCATCGACATGGATTCCATACACTTGCAAGCCCAGAATTCTACACAGGACTGTGTGGCTGCTGGCAATAAACTTCAACCAACTCGAGACGACAGCAGGTGGAGTATCACGGTGAATTCCGACGACAGATACTACCTACTATAATTGTCCTCGAAGAATCAGATACAAATCAAATTCTAAAATTGCCCAGCGCTACTTCAAATATATCCCTACCGTCTTGCGCAACTGTCTGGACACTTCTCGCTTTCAATATGCGATGATTGAGGCCCCCTGAGCTGGCGCCAGATTCAAAATGGTTCTTCATGACCATCAGGGCGCGACCGAAGCCTATCAGTCCCTTTACGTTTCTTCGGGGACTGTCATGATACATCGTGATGCCCTGTCGATCCGGCGTCATTGAGGGGAAAAGGTAAGTATATATTTAGATGTCGTATGCGTCCGAGTCACCCATCGAGACTGCGCTCACTGGTCAGCAAGGCGAAGTGGGACGAAGTTCGCCCCAGACTTACGCCGTGAACATGAATTCAAATGATTGCCGAAACTCGTTCCGTCATCGTTCTCCAGATCCTGACATACACCTAATGCGTAAGCGCCAACGGCTTGGGCTGGGATTGGGCTGGGATACCCCATAATCACAGCAGAAAGTACGAAACCTATTTTATTCCCATCAATGTCAGTCATTGGAAGCAGCTATTTGATTAAGATGAAAGTTAACGCCAAAAGTTGGGAAGCGGGCCAAACAGGCGATTATTAAGAGAAGAATTCAAGGACTTCGCGAGACATGATTGAGAACGTGGTCAGCAAGATGAAGTTGAATCAGAATGTGGGTCAGAACGCACTTGAAGACGAATACATTGTCGGACATCCTCCGACGTATGCGGATGCCGAGGCGTTGACCTAGACTAAAAGCAAACAGGCCATCTTGGGACAGCCTTGTCTGCAAAATCGCTTCGTGTACGAAGTCACCGTGTTCGAGCCTTTGCCTGACATCGAAGGACATTGATCGTCGATATGTCACAGCAGCATATACATATACATCGTTTATTGCCATGCCGATTATTATATGCTCCCGGGGGAAATAATCAAATAATCGACTCACTACAAGCGCAGCGCACTGGCATATGTCATGATCTCTGTCGTACAGGACCGAGGTTCTAATACAAAGTTACGATGAACGGATGGCTTACGATGGCCCACGTAGTCATTAAAAACGCCAAGGTCACGGTGTTTCCGCGAAGAAAAAGATGTTACTGGTTCCGTCGTGCGAGTCTGAACGAACGAATGCATCAGTCGTCCGTTGCCTCGGAAAGTTAAAGGCACTGCTGACAAGAGCCAAGGCGATAGCCACAACTAGAACGATGGCGTTATTGCGTGGATCAATCACGGTGGTGGTTCGTCTATGGCGAGATTACACATGCATCTCAGGCCGCTAGGAATGGCCCGTCTCCCGAGTGTGCCATGCGGCTCAAATCAAGCTCTGGGTATCACTGATGCAGTTGCAGGGTTATAGAATGAGTGTCGAGAAGCGGGTGGTACCCAGAATAACAGCCGAGGTCACTTCCGGGAAGAAAAATATATTACTGATCGATTATTGATCCCTCTTCACGGCTACAGTATTACATAATGAACTTGAGCCTTCGAAGATGTTAATGAAAGATATTACTCACAAGTTACTGACCAAGAAAGTCTCGAGTGAGCCTATGCGATGGCGTCATTCCGCGGACCTGGTCAGGAACGATGACGCAGGCAGAGATACCTAGGCGCCTAAGGTTAGTCTACATCTGGCTCCGAATCAGAATTCCGCGTCACTGGGATGTGATGAGGATATCACGACACCGTGATGTCGACAACATTGTCCTGAACCTTGAACATAAACATATCAGTCGGTATAACATTCAAGGCATATTATTTTCTAACCATATTATATTCTCAATTTTCCAAAAGGCAGACATCTAGCGGAGTTTTAAAGAACAAGTGCATGACTTTCAACAACACCATGTAAGTATTCCAGAGTTCCAAAATCCCTATGATAAGTAAGCATATGTACTATACAACAGATACACGAGTTACATAAACGTCAGAGTATGATATGTTGATGCGATGCGCTAAGCGCTTTTGAAAGTGTGAGTAGTAGGTATATGAAAGGAAAACAGAATCCGGTACTAAGCAAGAGAAAATATTGTCCACGGGCCATATGCAGCGGGGACGAGATGATGTCAGTAGCATGAGATAATGGGGTGTTAGTACAGCCGAGTACAGATCATGAGGAGAATCCGAAATAAATGCAAAGGGATAGAAGCTTTCCAAATCGAAGCAGGAGATGGGGTGCACAAACGGCTACAGCAGCGTGTTTGTGCTTACATAGCCTGAGTGCATGAGTGCTATCGTCGAAGGCGGGCGGCGGTTATGATAAGGTTGAGGTCGTCAAGATCGTACAAGTGGGTGCTCTTCTTTTCTCCACAAGTGCACCCTGGTTCAAAAAGTCTCACGCCAAAATACCCTCGTCGCCACCTATGTGTGGCCCGTGATATGGACCTGCAGTGGGCGATCCTTGGGCAAAACACCACCGCGTCACAAACGCATTATACAGCGAATCGCCAGTCAGGCCATCGCTACCTGGCGGTCCAGGTGCTGCAGACCAATGCGCTCGAGGAGGCAATTCACGCACATCAGATCCGGTAAGATCATTTGTGACACTCCTCTGCGCGGTTGGCCGCTTCGACATCACAGCTTGTGTCGGTGGCGCCGTCCACTCCCAGTCATCAATGTGCGTCTGCTGAGGGCGTGCGTAGTTCGCAGGATGCCCACCAATCATCATGCGCGGGACCATGTCGGGTGAAGCGGAAGGCGTCGAAAGCGTCGAAGAAGCAGGTGAAGGGGATTCACAGTCACGCGGTTGCAGGACAGGAACTTGGGGCGCTGGGCATTGGGCTAACGAGGAGGGTGAGGGTGGAGAATCAGAACGCTGCGTAGGCAATGAAGACGCAGAGGAAGTGGGAGAAACTGGGGAGACCACAGGAGGTGCAGCATAGTTAGGGAGACGGAGCTTCCCTGACCTTGATGGCGATGGAACTTTCTCCTTCCCGTCTTTCGTTGGCGAGGATGACAAGAATGTTATCTTGTGTCCGAATGTCGGGGGCGAATTTGAATTCAACGGCGAAGTAAATGGACCGGGAGCATATTCGCGGGGCGCGGGCAGTGTCACCATCGAAGGTATAATAGGTTCTACGAAGTTTAGCTATCAACTGACCGTCCTGAAAAATATGAAAAATATAATGCTCACTAGGTGCCGTTTCTCTCCGAATCCTGCTAGATGTCGGTCGCGCTGCGCGGAAAGCAACACGATAGTTTCTGCCATTGTTGTTATCCCACCATTCACCACCAGGACCTGAAACTTCCGTCGGCCCAAGATATGTCGAATGCACCCTATAGCGTGCGGCAAGCCACAACACTCGTGACCCCAAGCTGTGTGCATAGTCCTCCAAGTGGATAAGGAAAGAAAAACGATCCCACCCGCACTTGTCTGCCCCTAGAGCAATGAGGTCGCCAACAGTTGTTTTCGACGAGGAAGACAGTGAAAATACGGGCGGAAGTGATGGAACGGAAACAACATGTTGCGCTCTCACTTCGCTGACAGTTTGCCATTCGTCGAGGGTGAACCTCACAGCAACGTGCTTCTCGTATGCCAAATTGCGCACGAGAAGGGTACCGCTTAAATGCGGGTTGACACCTTTTGATGAAGGTTGCGAGAAAGTGAGAGACTCGATTAAAATATTCGCATGAGGCGGATGATTAGTAACTGGGACCACCGATGAAATGGCGGTGTCCATCTCGAAATTCGGTATCGCAGAAGAGAGTTTTGGGAAGGGGAAGCCGATTGAGGGCTGATCCTCGCCTTCTGTCTCTGTTTCTTCGTCGGGGGTGCTGACTGCCGCTGGACGGGCTGAGCGACTGAAAATGCGAATAGAGGCCAGACCAATGTCAGTATCAGGGAAGTGCACATTTTTGGGAGCATGCAAAGTAGGGGTCGTTGGTTCGGATCGGGAACGCAAGTGGAGATGATTACTAGTGCGCTGGGGTTCAAGTGGAGGAGTGGGGATGTAGAGGGTGGAGGTTGATGATTTAAGTGATGACTTGAGTGGCTTTCCATTTGGAAGAATTATTGATGATGCACGAGACGGTTGTGATGGAGGAGATGTAATTGGGGGTGAAGAAGGTGGGGGAGAGGGGGAACGGCGGGGAAAGGGAACAGCTGGAGGTAGTTGCAAAGTGCCGTGTGAATTTTTCACTGGGGGGCTTGCGTTACCAAACAGTATAGTGGTTTGCTCGTCGGGGGAATCAGACGACGACAAGGAGCGGTCATCGGGGTCGTCAGCACCATGAATATGGAATGTGGCCAACTTGAGACCCTGTGGATAAGTGGGAGATTGAGACTTTCGTCTTGGAAGGGAGCCTAATGATGCAAAAGCTCCTGGGCCGCGTTCGTTTGAGAAGGTTGGCGCCTTTGAGCGGGCGCGGTAGACATCAGATGCTGCAAAAGTCATCTAAAGTGATGTGAGTGATATAGAAAAATAGTGAACGGTTGTTAAATACCTCTCAGAGCGTGATGTGGAGTGGAGAGTGGAGGGGGAGGGAGATGGGCGTACGAATGAGACCAGTTGAAACCAGAGAAACTCTTTATTTTCACGACGTTGGAGTACTTGATCTCCCTCCGAGATTTGATCGGGTTCGGCATCTAAAATTGGTAAGATACCTTACATAAGACAGCTCCACTGATCTAGATCTCACGCGTTCCTTATCTCTTGCAGCGCCTAGTCCTTTATCACGCCAGCATACTCTAGATTCCGTTCTAGCCCACCTGGTGACGCCGTCTACAGTACTTGCGCATAAATTGCGCAAGAATTTGATTGTCTCTTCTGATCCCGACAAGCTTATCGAAACACGCATGGGGACGACTCGGACTACCTGTGCAAGTAACGTTCTTGCGCCCCCGTATAAGTTCAACTATAACTCCCGAAACATATCCCACGGACACGCCATCATGTCGAGCATGTTCCAGTAACAAACCGGGTCTCACTAAAGGTCATCTGATAGGCCCTAAGCCTATCGATCTCGCTCGCTACTTACCTTGTACCAAGCAGTATGCTGTAGCGAGTTTTCGCGTGACAGCCTCATGTTCTACCAAACTATGTGCTATCGTTCACGCTTGATCATAGGCAACTTAGATCCGCAATTTCCTGGCAGCGCGTCTGACCCGGATTATTGTTCCCATAGTCGGTCTGCAAGCGTCATTTTGTTTCTCATAACGTCATTGTGGCTCGCTTTCATCCGTCTCCCAACAGGATGTCGAACTCCAGCTGCCATAGTCGAGTGCTGGCTCCACTCTCCACTATCCTTGTATGTCTGTACTGTTCCTTTATCGTTGCTTGTATTAATTACGAGAATCCTACATCATCTGAGAATCTATCTCTGGCGTGTTCTCCAATGAACCGCTTCTGATGTTCAAAATCGATTAACATCCTCGGACTTCTCGTCTCCTTTTTCCTCTTTGCCCGATTTCTCCCGCAGCCGTTTCCGTCAATATGCACCTACTCATGCCAATCGCCAAGGAACATAAGTCTCACACCCACTCGGTAACTTTCCTTCCTATCCATTACTGGATAAGATTACATCTGCGCTATCAAGTACTGTGATAATCCTTCATACCTAAGTGTTTTGCTCACAGCCAGGATGCCCACCTCATCCCCCGAACATAGGAATTTCCATGCAGAAGCGCATCTATTATTGGCAATAAGCTCGACAGAATACAGGGCTGCGAGGAGCCGCGCTATGTGTAAATCAATGTGGGAATGGCTTTGTGTCGCTTGCAAGTTGCATCGCCTTTTAAAGCCGATTGTCCTGTCCGGTGAACACTGGTCTTCATCCTTATCTTGAGACTATGTTTGTCCTGGCGGGGAGACGATATTGATCAAGCACTCTACCTTATCCATCCCTGAGGCCTGAAGGCCTGATTGACTACCTGCTGGACCAACTCTCGACGGATTTCCACATCAGGCCTGCTGCCCGGCTTCAATCATAGTACTTGCTGATCAGGTTCACACCGTTCACTGCAACATTTGACAATGAGATCGCATTAGACACCTGTGTATGACACAGCAAGGCACGTTGCTCACGCTCGTTCCTAGCTGCCGGTGCACGTTGGCAGTCTCGCTCCTTACAATTCCTTCTTTAGATGATTCCTTTTCATACATCATTCGAAGCACAACCTAAAGATCTGGCAATTGACACCGCAGCGCTTCTTATGATCACAACCTATTTTGGATGCCAGCTTTTAATTGTCCTTCCCCATCGAGTATTCCTTGTGCACGCGCGCTTAGATACCACCCTACTACTATCATTATCTTTTTGAATGGCTGTTGTGAGAGCGATAACGCTAGGTTGTTATCGAGCACTTCCAAATTCCAGAGATCGACAATCATGTTTAGTTCAGCCACTCGTGGCACTTCGTCTGAGGTTCTCATATCCTCATATCATAGCATTAAAAACCTCATAAAAGTCAGGATAGGCAAATCGTCATCTGTAGCTAATCGTGGTGCTGATATCCCTCCCCGACGTCGTATTATCGACAATCTGACTGTTGTACAAATCTTGCTTCTACTCGACTCGGACATATCGCTTTCGCAGTTGAAGTGCCCAGCGTGGAGCCCGGACGTGTCATCGAGAACAAATCGTAGAAGGCAGTTCTATCCCAGTTCTCAAAACAATTCATCGGACAATAGCCCCGAACCGATAAAAAACACTGCCCTTCAAAGCTTTGTTGCCCTCTGGTGCACGTTCGATAAAGTCCCAACTTGTGATGGGACAGTGGCTGACACGATGGCGGCGGACCCATCGGGTGGTTACTACCAACGTCACTATTCCCGTTACAACCTTCAACCGCAGGGTCATTGCCCAGTTCTAGAATGGACGATTAGATTCATGTCACAGACGGTGAAGTTGTATAAAGATCCCGTCAATTTGAGTTTCCATTCTACGCACCATATGCGCCCACCCTTTAGCCAGCGGACATTGAAGAGGGA
This sequence comes from Suillus weaverae, assembly GCA_016767475.1. Lineage (NCBI taxonomy): Eukaryota > Fungi > Basidiomycota > Agaricomycetes > Boletales > Suillaceae > Suillus > Suillus weaverae. The sequence continues at coordinate 51,265 of MU179378.1, read as the reverse complement.
CGCATGAGTTCTTGGACGGCAGCCGCATTTGATCGTCGGTTAAATTCCGTGGGTGCATTGTGTTCGGTGCCGCAACCTGTTATAATAAGGATTGGACTGTGGTTACTTGGGACTACGACACGGCCAGTGTGATCTAAGGACATAGATACATTTGACTGGTCACAGTTGATCGATCTGATCAGCGAAGTGAAAATTTGTGAGGGACGCACGATGATTACACAATCTATAATGCATGCTGACATCGAACGAGACCGTCGGGCACGGAAATTCAACAAGAAGAATATTTGAATAAGATGGTTGGGTGCCACGGCCGCAGCGCTTGACCTTCGGGAATGTATAATGACCCCACTGGGAACCGGCAAGTTGATAGGCTCTACTTTGTTGCAGATCACGGGATCTCACAAAAACGGTCAAAGGATGAAACAGGGAGATAAATCGGGCGCACCAGGGACTCGGAGAGTAGCAATATGGTATGTAGCTAGGAGAGGGTAAGGATAGGGACTAGGAAGATTGTGGCGAAATGCTCTCCAAGATGATACGCCGGGGGGATAATAAAACATACTCTTTTCTTCAAAAAAATAGTCCTTTGGGGTCGAAGATCCTACGCATCGGGCATAGCCCTAATCCCGGGGGATTGCTCCCGCTTATCTATCGTAAATGAGTGTAATCTGGCATATGTTGAGTAGATAAAACACACTCTTGTCAATATGTCTCCTACTGGTATGTGCCGGCTATCAGATTTCAAATTTTATCTTCCAGTGCTTGCAGCGTTATAATCTCACGCTCTCAGCACTCGTGGGCAAATTTGGGAGTACTGTAGCGCCCGACTACTATGCCCGTCAGCCATCGGCACATGCCGGATACAATATCAATTGTCACTACGTCGAGACTCACCGGCACGGCATCGAGAATCTGTTGACGCGAAGTAGCTAGAGCTAGGAGTACTACTAGTATAAGTATTAATGCATTAATGAGTCTAGACGTTTGTGGCGTGGCCACCGTGGGAGTGGTGATGGTTGAGAAGCCGGATGGGCCTGGACATGCTCAGATCTTCATGTGGATCATGCCAGCGTTAGTTTGCGTGGGACTGGTGCAGCTTCTGCGTTTCCGTGTTTCATCGCATTCCTAACATCCGGTCATCTTTCTCTGCTATGGCGCTGCAGATGGTCGAGCTGTCGATCAAGGTTTATCGATATGAGTCACTGAATGTCTCTCAGCCATACAAATACTCGAGCATGGTCGATATCTCGAGGATCGACGTCGAACCAGTGCTGTATGTACAGCTCTGCTCCTTGGGACTATTAACTTCGAAGGCGGTTTTGTCATTGGCGATGCTCCGAGGCTGGCGGCCTTCTTGGGATCGATCGAGAAGTGAAGATTTTCATCCGTTAATATTCTCACTGATCAGCGATGTTCTTTCCAGGCTTCCACCGCCAGCCTCGTTCCTGCTAATTTTCCAATGAGCCCCACAAGTTGCCTCATGTTCGGCTATGATCCGGGAACAAGCGCTTAATGATCATACAGATAATTTATGCTCTGAAGATATCTACCTCAATATTTGTTCGGCTGCGCTTGTTGCTAATACCAATTGTATGTCCTTGCTGCGTGGAGCTCGAGGGTCAAGCACTGAGCAGATGATTGGATATTATTCAAATTGCACAGCGCACGATGCAGAGATATGGTTGCAAAGTAAGAATGTTGAACTGTCGAGTGGTCCAAGTCGGTCGCTGCTGGTGAACAATTATATACCAAGATTGGAATGAGATCGAAGGCAAAGCACATCCAAAATAAATCTAGATCTTCTAGGAGTGTGAATGATAAATTAGTATATCGTTTATTCGGTCTCCGGGCTTGATCCCTCGCCTCCGTCTTCGTCATCTGGTAGGTAGAACGTGAAGGTGGTTATTAAAAGAGAATCGGTAAATCTCTTACTGTCTACAAAATCACTGCTGTCATACATTTGCTTCCTCATTTGTTCTGGCTGTATTTCATCCTCGTCATCACGTGGAGGATTTGCGATAATCTCGTGTAAATTCTTTTCTGAAGGAAATCGACTTTTCGCGTATTCCAGTGGTGTAAGCCCGCCTGGCATTGCCCTAGGGAGGACGCTCAGCACTTCGTTCGACTAAGATGCGAGGAACGCACTGCTTATTCTCTGCGCCACAACTTAGTAGTTCTGTAACAATATCAAAACGTGCCTCAGCATCGTCAATCTCCTTCAAAGCGATATAAAGTGGTGTATCGCCATTCTTGTTGTGGAGGTCAAGATCGACAGCGCCACCACATAGCGCTGCTACATCAGCCGGATGCCCTTGACGTGCACTGAAGGATCACGAGATGGATATGAGGAATTATATTAACAATATTAAAGCTTGCGATACGAACGCAAGGTGAAGGGCTTCCCGATGCCTCGCGGATGTGAGTAGTAGTGGAGTAACCTTTGAATCCAACTTACCAGTATTTCCCAATCTAACGTGGCGAGCGCATCAGCAAAGTGACATCACTCTGTATGCGAGTGGCTTACGCGTCTGTGCAGTTGAAGTCTCCAAGGAACTCCCCAGTGTTCTCGTCAAAATATTCAAGATCTTCCATCATTTCTTCCAAAGCGCCCTCTGTTAAAGCATTGACGAGGAGCAGTCTGTCTGTGATAGAGATCTGAGGACGAGTGCATCGAAAGTGGCTTCCAACGCACTGATAGTTCTGCGTTTGTCTTCGTCTTCCGTCATGCTGGAGTTGAAATCAAACACTGTCAGAAGATAATGCACAAATCAGAGTTGATGCAGATGGTTGGTCGACTCTCCACGAGCCACAGCGTACTAGTGTTATGTGGCTGTGCGAGACAGCATGATCGTGTACTAAAAATAATCCACCTCTTCACTACATGCGCTTCGACTTGATGCGATGATTTGGGTATGACTGACACTGCCAAATCTGACAGTGAAGGGTTCGCCATGGAAAAGTAGGTCTATTTGTAGCAGGATGCGAGACAAGGGCTCTTCGCCAACATTTTTTCCCTTTCAAGCAGCACACCATCCATTGTTGGCATGCGTCCATTTCTACGAGATAGCTGCGATTGACTATGATGGTGACAGCCGAGTGATTCTCGCGAGACAGTCGCTGAAGGCCCGGTTTCTCTTGTCTCAAAGGGCCTGCTCGAGTGTGAAGGCCAGACTCAGTGGGTTGCGATAAAGACATCTACCATCCACCGCAAATATGCCAAAGAGCCGCACGACATCATCAAAGAGGCGAGACTGATCGCCTCCATATGTCATCCAAATGTGAGTTTTACGCAGAATGGTTTTGCAAGTCTTACCTCTCGCCATAGGTGGTTTCTATCTTAGGCCATGGCATTGATTCAGGCCAGCAGACTATGAGCTTTTGGATGCCATATGTGCCTTCGTCTTTGATCGCATTATTATCTTCGAACGACTTTTCTCCCCATCCACTTGTTTCAATTTCAGCCGCAGATCCATCAAGTCCGAGTCCACGCGAGCAGCGCTTCGTTCTTCTCGCAAAATCGCTGATATTTCAAATCCTAAGTGGTGTGACATTCCTTCACGAGACTGCCAAAATCGCGCATCGAGATATCAAACCAAGTAACATACTTCTCACTTTATCTGGCCGAGTCCAGCTCATCGACTTCGGCATATCCTGGAAGGAAGGGGAAGATCTTGCCGCAAAGAAAAACGATTTATGGGTTGAAACCCCGGAAGAGATGTACTTTGAAGTTTCTACAGGGTATGTCCGTATCTAACCGAGTGTGAACCAAGCTCACTCACAAGTAGACCATACCGCGCCCCTGAGCTGCTGTTTGGGCCTAGGAACTATGATGCATTTGCGATCGACTCTTGGAGCCTCGGAGCAACTTTTGCGGAATTCTTCACTTCCGTTCGTTTGTTTAACCCGCTTGACGATGAAGACTTCGATTTTGAGGGCAATGAGCAGTCTGACGCAGGCGACGAAAGCACGTCGAAGCCAGCCGAGCCATTCATCATACCAAGGGGACTTCGTATCGGAGATCCCACAAACAGGTGGGCCAGGGATTCACTGTTTGATTCCACACGTGGAGAGATTGGTTTAGCATGGAGTATCTTCAAGACACGAGGTTCGCCAAATGAGACCAATTGGCCAGTAAGTGTCGTTGGATTTGTTACTGTGATATCTTTTTCTGACTCCAACAAGTCCTTCTTGAGCTTACCGGACGCAAACAAGTTGTCCTTTATAGATGTGGAACCTGTTGACCTTCCTTCTATCTTACCCAATTTTCCTTCATCCGTACAGCAGCATGAGGTCGACACAAAGACACACCTGCCCCCAGAGACCATGTCACCAACTCCTGTTGATCTTATCCACCGATTCCTTGTATACGAACCATCTCGGCGTCTTCGCCCTTCCAAGGCATTCACTCACCCCTGGTTCACCTCCGATCCACCATTACTTCTGCCAGATGACTTTCCTGCTGCAAGTATCCATGGTGAGGCTTCAATAAGCCTTAGCTGGGGCGCAAAGTCTCTGGGAGAATGGCTTTCAGATCTTCATTCCAGTGGCGCGATTTGAAGGGATGAGTATAACGAGGGAGAGGGCAACATCATTTGTTACACAATGCACATAATTTACAAAGCGTGGTAGAAAGCAAGAATTCGACCATTACAGAATGCATGTATCTCAGGCTGCTGCCGGCACAGCTTTGATAGTTCGACGAGCGAGAGCGTGGTTATCGATGGATATACCTGTGCGAGAACAAATGAGCAACACGTCCCATAAGATAATGATTTCACCAACTCTGTGTTGCGTTTGCAGTTTTGTAAATACCAATAAGACGGTGACTGAGCTCAAACATGTCATTCCTGCAAATTCACATCAGCCAAGGTGGTTCTCGGGAGAGAAGGAACCGTCACCTCAAAGAAATAATAATGAACTGCGCGTTCTTGGTGCGGTCCTTGATATAATTTGCCACAATCGAGACATTCCTGAAGTCTAGGGCTGCATCTATTTCATCCATGAAGTAAAGTGGCGTAGGCTAGGACAGATTCAGTCTACTGGAACTGCTCATGGACTTGATATGAGATTTACCTTAAACACGTGCAGAGCGAACACGAGAGCAAGTGAGCTAAGTGTCTGGAGAATGATTAGTATGTTTTCCCTGACCCTCGAAGCAGATCGCACCTTCTCGCCCCCAGAGAGATTTGAAATATTCTTCCAACTCTTCTTCGGAGGCATGACGCTGAAAATGATGCCCTCTGAGAAGGGATCCATACTGTCGACAAGCTCAAGCTCTGCGTTGCCCCCAAGAGTGATCATCTAACGGAATATATAGAATTATGATTAATCAAAGAACGTCAGCACGGACCTGGTACATTTCCTTGAGTTTCAATGAAATCGAGCTGAAACCTGCCATGAATTCGTCCAAGCGCTGTTTCCGGAGACCGTCGTAGAGTTGCTTCTGCGCGTCGCGTGCTGTAGTCGTCTCTTCTAAGTCTTTGGCGCGTTTCATGAATTCCTCTTCTCGCTTCTTGTACTCCTTGAGAACGTTGAGGTTCGGATTGGTATTCTTAAGTTTCTCTAAGGCGACCAGTTAGTATTAAGCACGTGTGACTAAGATGGCGTAGCCTACCATCAAGATACTCAGAATCTGCAAGCATATCCCTCTTCTTGAAGCGTGCAAGTTCATCGGCACTGTATATGTATAGCTCAGTCGATGGCGTTCGTTGACGAGCCTTTTTCTGAGGTGCAGAGTCTGCGTGTTCCTGCTTCACCGCTCCTTCGCCACTGCCTGAAGCTCCAGCGACTGGATCAGTACCTTCCTCTTCATCGTCGTCGTCATCGCTGCAGGTAGCTGTAAGCATATGAAAGGTGAAATAATCGATAGACAAAAGCTCACTCGATTTCATGAAGCTTAAGTTGGTCGTGTTCCGTCCGCCAGTGGTCAAGTACACGCTCATTTTCAGCAGACTCTTTCTTCTTGTCGGCAAGTTTCTGGGTGATCTCAAGCTGTAAAACCCGTGAGTACCGAAATATCAATTGCATAGCAAATAACCAACCTCTTTCTTCCTGAACTCATCAATTTCCTCGCGTTTTTCCTGGAGTTGCTGCTTGAGTTGATCGAGATCATCTTTCGAGCTCTCCTGAGCAGCCTGCGCGGCCTCCACCTTCTCCTTGAGGTCTTCCAAATACTGTGCAACCTCCGCCAGCTGATCCTTTAGCTCCTCAAGCTCCTTCTCGACTTCCTCCAGCGCCGCACGATTACTCTCAACGCCAGACGTATACTTAACGATGTTCTTCTCTGCGGTAGCCTTCATGACCTCAGCCTTGGTGACCTCCTCGTTAGCTAGCTGGTGCAGCAAGCGAATGCCATCAACGGTAGACTTCTGCTTCAGCAACTTGGAGCCACCAATTTCAAGGATCTTCTTTTCGAGATCTTTAATCGCGGCATCGATAGCGCCAGTCTTGGTCTGCAGTTCTTCAAGCTCTTCCGTTGACGATGCAATCTCGGCATCTAGAGTGTTGATTCGAGCAAGATCCCTAGCGTTGGGCTTGCTTTGTGTTCTAGAAACTACTCAGAAGCGATCCTGCGTAGGACAAACGAAATGCACGTACTTGAGATCCTGCACACGTCTTTCAGCATCAGTCAGCCGTTTCTTCCCATTGTTGACGCCCATGGTGAGCTTTTCGATATTGAGCTCTATATCCGGGCCTGCCTGAGTGAGCCTTTCGGCTTCTGCTTCAATATCACGAAGCTCCTGCTGTGCCGCCTCAAGGTTACGTGCCGCTTGCTCACTCTCTTGCTCGTAGGTTCTCAGAACTTGTGGGCTCACTGCCTCCGCCTGGAGCTTCGAGCTCATTCCACCTCGCGAGACGTGGTTCCCACCGCCCGACATCGTTCCTGATGAATCAATCAGCTGCCCAGCAAGCGTGACAACACGCCAGCGCCTCGAGCCTCCAAATGCAATCCTGTTCGCTTGGTCCATATTATCAGCAACAAGGGTGTTCCCAACGCCTTTGTAGAACGCAGATGCGAAGCGGGGATCCTTTGGCTTGATGAGATCGAATAGCCGCGGGACACCCTCGGGTGTGACCACACGCTCGTTGAGTCTGTCAGTAGGGAGCTTCTCCAGCACCATGAATGACGCGCGCCCGATGTTCTGCTTGCGCAGGAACTCGATGCATGCCTGACCCTGGGCGACAGTATCGACGACCATGTTGTTAAGGGCGCTACAGGCGGTAGAGACTGCGACATCGTATTTATCTGGGATCGTGCCTAGGCTACCGAGACGGCCCTGTGAGATAATGTTGAGTGATTGAAAGGCTGTAAAGAGGACGAGACCATACATGAAACCCATCGATCCGACCAGTCTGCTTGAGCTTCGTTAAGCTATCCAAAACTTTGTTCTGCGATGTGCTAGCTGCTTGGGATGCTTTAGCCTCCTCTGCCTTTTGCCGCAGGGAGCCTGCCTTGGATCGAAGCTCCTGGACACCAGCTTGAGCAGCCTGAACGGGAAAAAAAGAACGTCAAAGTCGATCACATCATGCATACCCGCAGACATACGTGGAACTTTTCTTCACATGTCCCCAACTTCTTCTGCACCTCTGCCTTTTTCGTCCTCAAGGAATTCAACTCATTCAGCTAAACTTTCCATCAGCGTCATCTTTCCCACTTTACAAATTAGAACATCACCTTGCCCTCTTGCTCTACCTGCAACTCAGCCAACTGTCCCTCCGCTTGCGTAACGGCGTCTTTGAGCCCTGTGGCTTTCTTCGCAAGTGCGTCCCGTTCAGAGCTTGCTACGTCAATCGCAGCCTGTTTGACATTAATTTTGGCAGTCCACGGCTGTAGCTCTTTCTGTTTCGCCTCGATCTGTCCGTGAAAGACCTGCGTTTTGTCTACCAATCCATGATAAGATTAGTGTCAAGTGCGGCGAGACCATGGACCCACCCTTCAAGCTATCACGGATCCCTTCGAGCACCTTCTCTTCCTTCTCCAGGTTCGCCTCGTGCTCCGCAATCTCACGCTTCTTCGCCTTGATCTTAGCATCGGAGTCCTGGATCGTGTTATCGGCTTGCTTTTTCGATTGTTCATCCTGTTTGAGTGACGTGTTAGATCCGTCCCACGTCAGAATACCAATGGAGGCCGGCAAATAAGCGTGGACCAGGGAGAAAAGTGAAACATAGGGATGTGTCAAACAAAATGAAAGCAAGCACGAACGACAGCAAAAAGGGGTGAGAGAAAACTTACATCTGCCAACGCCTTCTTCAGCTTTTTCGCCTTCGCGCTCGCATGCTTCCGGCGCTCCTCAAGACTCACGGACTGCTTTTCGCGTGCCGCATTGTCCTTCGCCGCTTCCTCAGCTGCTGCTTTCACTTCCTGCAAGGATAGGATACATCAACTTGGAGCAGGAAGAGAAATACGAAGGCATACTTCGTAAGCTTTTTCGCGTTCCTTGTAATGCTTCTCGAGCAATTCTAGATGCGTGATGTCGTCCTTATTGCGTTCCCTCTCATCTTCAAGTTCCTTCTCTAAATGTTCCTGCCCCACATATCAGCACCGCAAAGAAGAGGGAGAAAAATCAAGCACTCACAATCTGCGCCGCGAATTGTTCGTCATTCTCCAAACATTTCCACAGATAATACTGCCACAGCCGGCTGAGAGCCCTCACATGCTCGTTCGCAAGCTTGAGCCATGCCAGCGCCTCCTTCCTCTCTGCATCCAACTTCGCCTTCTCCTTCTCCACGATCCTTAACCTGGCCACCTTCTCGGCTCTCTCCTCTCCTAGCCGATCCACCTCGGCAAGAGCAGACTCGATTGGCGCTTTGAGCGTAGCAGTACCAATAATGTCCTCTAGATATTCAAGCAGCCCATCATCGTGCTCAGAAGTTCCTTTAGGCTTCATCTGCGCGATAGATTCAACTTCACCCTGCAGGATAAGGAAACGCTTGTGCGTGAGGTCAATCCCGCGCCCCTGGAGAAGTGTTTGGACCTCGGTGTAGGTGGACGACCGTGAGTTGAGCGTGTACCGAGAATTATTGGACTTGGTCGCTGTGCGAGCGACGACGAGTGAGGAGTTCGGGACGACACTGTATGCGTCGGGTCCAGGCTGGGGGGTTGAGCGACTTAGTTCGGTTAGACTTTAATGAGTGAAGCAACGTACGAGGTCGATAATCTCGCGGAAGTGAACTTCAACGCTGCACTCATCCAAATCAGGATACCGTGCAGAGTTGTGGATGAGCTCTGAGAGCTTGCCCTGGCGCATCTTCGACGCGCGGTAACCAAACACGAAGAGGAGCGCATCGATTGTGTTCGATTTCCCGGAACCATTGGGGCCTACGATTGACGAAAAAGACTGCCCATAACCGAAGCTAAGCATAGTACACGTTAACAATAAGAAGTATACTAGGAACGTACTTTGTGGAAGGGCCCGATCTCTTGTCTGCCGGCGTAACTCTTGAAATCAACTAGCACCATCTTGTGTATCACAAGACGTGGCTTAGGACCTGAAGGTTCTTCAGCGGGCGGGGGCCGCATCACCGATACGGGTTTCACGCGGGGCTCAAGGAGGGAAATTTCTTCCTCTTCCTCCTCTGGTGGGGCAGGGCGTTTAGGTGTCATTTGCGATAGCTGTGACTGACGCGGTACACGCCGAGGTGTCTGCAGAAATTCCTCCTGGAATCCGTCGAGGTCGTCTGTGTTGTCTTCGGCAGTGGGTAAGGGATGCTTGAGGGGCGTAGCAGGACCAGATTTGCGAGGCCTGGGCGTGACTTCGACATCAGCGGGAAGCGGCATTGCCTTTTGCTTGCTAGAAGACACTTTAGAGCTCATAGGAGCAGGTGTAACGTCAGATTCATCACTGGATATAGTAATGGGATTGTGTTCGTCGTTGTAGGATTCGAGTTTGACGGCTTTGCGGGATCGGGGAGCCGGTTTGGGCTTTGCGGGCTTGATATCTTGTGCCTCGTCATCGTCTTCGACGGCGTTTGTTGCCTTGCGAGGTTTCCTTCCCTTAGCCTTGGACGCAGGTTTTATTTCTTGAATATCGTCATCGTCTTCAGGTGCTTTGCGGGATGTTCTACCGCGTCTGGGTTTGGCGGGCTTGACTTCTTGAATTTCCTCCTCCTCGTCTTCCGAGATAGCGATAGGTTCCTTCGATTCCTCTACATCTGAATCTTCTACAACGGTCTTGCGCGATCGAGTTGCCCGGGGCTTCGCGGATGACTTCCGAGAGGGTTTCACTTCTTGCACGTCGTCGTCGTCGTAGTCGTCCGGCACAGTTTTCGTGACCCGACCTCTCCTTGGTTTCTGCAACTCCACGATTTCATCCTCGTCATGATCCTCACCCCCAACAGAGTTTCTCGACTTCTTCTTCACCGGTTCCTCCTCATCCTCCTCTGTCTCAGCCACCTCTTGCAGCGCGCGATTCGGTCTCGCAGACGAACGTGTAGACGTTCTTGCAGATGTTCTGGAAGACGATGCTGCAGGTACTTTCGAAGAAGGGCCCACGCTGCCTCTTGTCGATGTCCTGCGCGCTCCGGGTGCATTCTCTTTCTCCTCTACGTCATCTGCATCGGTTCGTTTGCGTTTGGCAGAGTTGGATGCATCTTGTTCAGTGGACTGTCTCAAAGAGCGAGACGACCTGCGGGGAGGCATCGTTGGGAAATTTCTCAAACTTATGATGATCTTGGTTGATTTAGAAGAAAGGTTATACGCGTGATGTGACGCGTTGTGTGACTGTTCGCGTGTGTCACATCACATGACTAGCTTCTCCTGGTGCCTTCCACAAGCTCGGAGAGCGACATCGACGATCGCGGTAGGTCGTTCGGTAAAGCGAGACAAGGCGAAATCCGAACAAGTGAAGATAGATTGAGCTCGACCACTGTATGAAATTATCATGTTTTGTTGTTCAATGTTCATCAAATCATTCCATCCGTTAACACGTTCCCGCTTCTACTAGTTCGTCCAAGGTGCGGTCTCCCCTTCAACCGTTCTCTTCTCTTCAGGACACAGACGTTGCATCTTTTCAAAATCCAACTCCACATCCAATTTTGAGTCTGAGGTCCAGAGTGACACTATCATCTGCACAAAAGTAAATGTAAAAATCAATAAGCATACCTTACACGACTCCTCGTATGTGACAAAAATCCCTGCAGATCAAGGAACGGATTTTAATGATCAATCCCAGACCTCAACTATACCTCCGCCCAGCCCTGATCGATTCCTTCTTGCATAACCCACCTGCCTCCACCTAACCACTTTCTTATCCTCTCTTCATCTCGATCTTCCCCCTCTTCCAATACGCTCGTGTCACCAGTGCCTTGTAGCGCCAATACAGCCCATCCAACAACCATCATTCCCGGAGGTCTTTGCTCTCCCACACTGTCCAACGCTTCACATATATCGCCAAGCGTACTCGCAACTACCCGTTGATCAGGCATCGAGCCGCGCTCGATAATTGCAATAGGCGTGTTCCGAGGGTATGGGCGCCCCTCTCTTCTCCCTTCACCATTCTGTAGGCCTTCCCCACTGCCACTGTCGTTGCGAATCATAGCGCCCACAACCTGCGCTATCCGGGCGACGCCCATGAGGATGAGCACAGTCCGCGAACGTTCGTAGCCAGGAAGCTTGACCTCCCTGCCCTGTCGCCCGACTCCGGTACACACAACGACACTTTCTGCAACGCCACGCTGCGTGACTGGGATTCCAGCAAAAATAGGCGCTGCGATTGCGGACGAAACGCCCGGGACAACGAGTGGTTCGAACCCGTGTGCTCGGAAGAAGAGCACTTCCTCTCCTGCGCGGCCGTAGACGACTGGGTCTCCTTGTTTTAGCTGTATGACGAGATAGTTGTTTCAGTGTGAAGAAATTGATGGATCGGACGTACTCTGATGACGGTGAGACCACGTCGAGCAGCTTCGACGGCTGCGTCCATCATCTCAGATTGCGCGCCTTCGGCATTCCCGGGGAATTTGCGTGCAATGCGCACCTCCACAGTTTCAGGTATGAGAGCCAGTACGGCAGCGGGAACGAGCTTGTCCGAGAGAACAAGATCTGCATGCTTCGTAAGCGCATTGTGAGTTGCAATGGTAAGAAGAGAGGGATGTCCTGGGCCGGAGCCAACGAGGAGAATACGGCCTTTCTTCGGGGGCGGGAAAAGTGCTAAGTTATGTAGTGAACTCTCATCTGGAGCTTGATTTGAGTATGTTGAGGTCGTTTGGGGAGAGTCGCCAGATAATATGAGCTTCATGTCGTCTTCTGACATGGATGCCAACCGTGCGATGGGCCAATACTCGCTAACCTGGGCAACCCATTTCATGCGGCGGCGGGAGGACTCGTCTTTGCTTTCGGCGGCACTGTTTCTCCAACCAGGTACGGGCCTGTTAGGAGTGGTGACACTACCGTCCTCACCTTCCTCACACCCTTCGACCTCGTTTTCTGTGATCTTGGCCAAACGTCGAAGTTTTCCAACCTGCCTGACGGCTCCAGCGACGTCTTTTGGAAGCATGCTCACAATCTCTCGTCTCACACGCCCCGCGAGCCTGCATCCCTCCCCATTGGTTGTCACACCCACTTGTAGCGCACTTTGCCCGCTTGTAGATGGGTCAACAAAACGGTGCGTGGCTGCAAAGGAGAAGTCGCATAGCGCAGGAAGGTCGGTGACGTTTACGGGGATGTTATGTGCATGACAGATACGTGCAAGTGCGGGTGTATGCGCCGTATGTATGGTGATGCAAATAAGAGATATGGATGGGTTTTCGGCGAGGAAGGCAGAGAGGGACTCTGCATCTGCATTTGAGTCTGGAGCGGAGGGAAGTAGGGAAGTAGATGCAGATGGAAGCATGCCCCAGTCCGTGAGATTTACTTGTCGTTGGTCCGCTCTCCATCTCAGCTCGTCGCATACTAACCCTCTAGTGAGTATGATCACTTGCATACCTGCCTCGAGTGCTGCAAACGCCCTAGAGGCAGCCAGGGCATCACCACCAATAATAAGGATGGTATTTCTGGGTCCTTTGAATGTCAGAAGGAGGGACACTCCACCTACTGGCGCGGGGTACGGGCTCGATGTACTGGAGATCATGACAATGATATTGAAGGATAAAAAGAAAAGCAGGGGGGGCTTTCAAAATCTATTCATGGTATAGCAAATCACAGTAAGTGACCAGCTGGCAAGAGATCATTATCAAGATAATGAATTTGAAGTCGTGATGATTGCGTGATAGCCGAGTAGAGAGACCGTGTCACTCGTCCCCGTCAGGGACAGCCGCGGTGCTGTTACCGGCGCTGGCTGCAAAATTTCGGAACCTGCCAGCACCTCTTGGCATGATCTACAACCACCTCCTCACTACTACCCTAGAGCTTTTCTCGAGGAGGATTCATCTAATAAGTTAAGTTGGGAAGCACGGATTAAGTTAGGATGAGGATGAGGAGGTCTAGTAGATCTACTAGGTGCAAAAGGGACGAGGAGCGCCTCTGCCATGAGTCTGCAAAGAAGATCTTTAAATAACGAGCACGCCTCTAGATGCCGTGAGCGCTCATTATGTATCATAATATTGCGGTGGACTTCACCGATATCGAACCTCGACAGACTTGCCCGTTGCGACTCTTGCAAGTGCTGGTGCTCACGAGTCGCAGGACGAATACTCACCACAAAATCGTTAGATATCGCAGGCAACCTCCGATCCACGTACTTTTTAGACCCACTCAGCTCATTAGTGCAGACTGGCCCTTCAAAAAATGCACAATTGCAATCCGACGAGACGGCTGTCATATTCCCTGGGTCTCTCTGACTCTCTCAGCGCTAGCCTGGTCTTCCATGGGTTTCCCTGGCTCTATTAGTGCTCGCTTGGTCACAGGAAACCCAATAATACATTCATCACAATAATGGACGAGTGGACGAACAAGGCGCTGCATTTAAAGGAGTTACTCCAGCTCACCTGGTCGTTTTGTAGTGCTGTGTAGTGCAATGCGATGCTATGTAGTGACCAGGCGAGCTGACAGGTCTTCTCTAGGGCCTAGATAGACCATAAGATGGTCCAGACTCATCACTTGGTGTGAATCATTTCCTTTATTGTGCATATCGTTGTACTATTAATTGTATGGGAAGTAGCAGGACAAAGATATGGCAAATCGTTGATATCATAGGTACCATATCATTCGCAACTCAACTAGTTCCTATTGCCATGATGAAACAGAACGCGTCATGTGAGCACCACGCACCGTGTTTCAAGACTATATATAACACCTTGTACAGGAAATGGGTGCACGAAGGAGCAAGTTATCTGTCTGATACAATGTTGAGCGCTGGTCCAGGATCTCGGTTCAAGTCTTATTAAAACTGAAACAAAAAATGACCAAAATTGCTACAGCATGGACTGCTACAATTAACTCCCTGATCTGGGCGGCCGTTTCTACTATATAACGATATCGACAGAGCTGGCGAAGTTACCCACACCATCATACACCCTCCAGGCATCGACTTCGTCATGGTTTCATTGGCAGGCATCCCGCTGGATACCGCTGCCGTCATGTCATCAGTTCTAGAAGGTATTTTATACGGTGTGTCTCACAATGAGTTTGCCCGTCCCATAGCCAGATGGCTGACTCGCTAACGTTCTTCAGGATTTTCAGTCCTCATGTGCATAGGTACAATCTGGATATTCACTTATAAACGACACATGCGGGACATCAATCGGCCAATCACTGTGGTTGCCACCTTGCTGTTCGTGCTGAGTACCGCGGTCAGTTTCTCCCCGCTTGCATCCAATAACATCTACTGAAGTCTCAAAAGCATATGGTAGTAGTCATTATTCATGCCGAACATGGACTGGTGAAGTATCGTGACACGTTCCCTGGTGGGCCAGTGGCGTTCTTCACAGATGTCACCCAAAATACATTTGTAACCAAGAATGCGATATATACATTGCAAACTCTGCTTGGCGACGGGGTGGTGGTGCGTCAAATTTTCATGTGCTAGCTTCAGACCCTCTTGCTTATAGAACCTGCCTTTTGGGCAAAAGATCTATCGATGTTACGTCGTCTGGCAGTCTGTCTGGGTTATCATCATACCATGCATGATGTGGTGTGGTGTCGCAGGTTAGATTGCAATCATATTCAGGAAGTTGTGTGCTCTGACGTTTTCAAGCATCTGGCGTTTGTTCGGTCTACTACTTTTCTCAAGCGTCGATTGCCGAGATCGAAAATTTCTTCGCTAGCAGGATTGGTCATTGGGTCGCTACTTTCCTTGCTTCCACACTTGCCACTAATGCGTTGAGTACTGGTGAGCACACCTCTGCATGGGCAATGTCGAGAGCCCATACCAACCTGAATGTGTCCAGGATTACTGGCGTATCGCATCTGGATGAGCGAACGCAAGGTCTCTGCAATCTGCACTACGAAGCGCAAGGTACCTGTATTGCGCGTGCTTATAGATGCTGCTGTTTTGTACTCTGCAGCGCTTGGCTCCTCGATAATATGTTTTGCCCTCTGGAACGATGGACTGTATGTGATGGGAGACCTGGTAATTCCGTTGTTGGAACCTGTCCTCGCAAATAATTGATTTTCGATCAACTAGATCGTCCCGATCGTCTCGATTGCCTTCTACATGGTATTTATTCGCATCGCAATCAGTCAAAACAATCAACATTACCTCTCGACTGTCCGTGGAGGGACTACTGAGACAGAACGAGGAAAATTGCAGCAACATCCTATGCAGCCGTTGATACACAGGCCGAATGATTCCAAATTCTCCTTGGGCAACAGCCCGAAAGTAGAGACACATCCATTAGCGTAGTTATCTAGCTACATATACCATATACTCCTCTACAGCCATCCTCCCACTAAATATGTACCGCAGATGATGCATCACTGTCAGATCCCAGGCTGCTGCATCAACGTTTCCAACGTTCACACTTTGGCCAATTTCCGCTAAGTGTGACATTGGTGTGACAGCCCGATTTTATCCGTCATTCATCTCTTCGCAACGTTGACGCTTTGCGCCATAATCGCATCAATGCAATATATAGGAGCTGTCGCACTTGCTCTCATGATCCAAGACTACCCAGACGTGGTCCCTACTACTCCGGACAACTCGTCTACTTTTCCTTCACAAGGAAGCATCATCTCTACCCCACCTTCCTCCCCGATTCCCCCTTTTGCCCATCTACCTCCTCCAACACCTGTTACCTGTACAGGACCTGTACTGCCTCCTCCACGTCATCCATCGCCCATGCCTCCTCAAACCACTTACACGCCATATGTACCTCGTACTCGCCGAGGTGCTGCAGCAGCACAACCTCCCCCGCTCTCGGCTTCTGGCTAGTGAGATGATCACTTGCATACCTGCCTCGAGTGCTGCAAACGCCCTAGAGGCAGCCAGGGCATCACCGCCAATACTTGGTCCTTTGAATGTCAGAAGGAGGGACGCTCCACCTACTGGCGCGGGGTACGGGCTCGATATACTGGAGACCATGGTAATGATAATAGATATCGTGGAGTGCTGTCGCCGCTGTGCGCGGCTGCAAAATTTCGGAACCTGGAGGCTGACAGCATCCCTCGGCATGATCTACAACCACCTCACTACTACCTAGAGCTTTTCTCGAGGAGGATTCATTTAGTAAATTTGGAAGCACGGATGTTAGGATGAGGAGGTCTAGATCTACAGACTTAGACGCAAAAGGAACGAGGAACGCGGTGATGGCAACGGGGTCGATGGCAGGCGTCTGCCGTGGGTCTGCAAAGAAGACGTTCAAATAACGAGCACGCCTCTATTGTGAGCACTCATCATGTATCACAATGAGCTAGACTTCATCGACATCGACTCTTGCGAGTACTGGTACTCACGAGTCGCAGACATGGAAGGACGAATACTCACCACAAAGTCACTATGATGGTGGCAAGCACTGCAACCAGCTTGCGTTCAGCAGTGGCATGCTTGTTCACCGTGTTAGATGTCGCGGGCAACCCCCGAGCCACACACTTCTTAGACCCATTACTCTTTAGTGCAGACTGGCCCTTCAAAACATACACATTGCAATTTGACGAGATGACTATCATACTCCCTGGGTCTCTCTGACTTTCTCAGTGCTAGCCTAGCCTCCCGTGGGTTTGCCTGGTTCTATCAGTGCTTGCCTGGTCACCCAGTAACCCAATATTGCATTCGTCACAACAATGTCCATGTGAACGAGCAAGGCGTGCAAAGGAGTTATTCTAGCTCACCTGGTCGGCGTCATTGTGTAGTACTGTATAGCGCGGTACGATACTACGTAGTGACAAGGCGAGCTGATTAGTCTTCCCTAGGCCTAGGCAGGCCAACAGTGTATACGAATGAAGATGGTCGAGACTCATCACTTTGCGTGAGTCATTTCCTTTATGATGATCGACGTACTATTAATTGTATGGGAAGTAGCAGGACAAAGATGCAGCATTATATCCTCCGCCACTTCAACTTGTTCTGATTGCCATAATGAAACAGAAAATGTCATTGCAATTCTTCGAGACCAGCACGTGTTTCAAGCCTTGTACAGGAAATAGGTTCACAAGGGAGCAAGTCACAGGATGTTATCTGCCTGATGCAATGTCGAGCGCTGGTCCAGGGGTCTCGGTTCAAGTCTTGTTAAACTGAAACCAAATTGCTACAGCACGCATTGTTACAATTAGTCGCTCTCTGATTTGAGCGGTTGTTTCTACTATATAACGACATAGATGGAGCTGTCGAAGCTACCCACACCGTCATACATCCTAGTCATCAGTTTCGCCATGGTTTCACTTTCAGGCATCCCGATGGATGCCGCTGCCGTCATGTCATCAGTGCTGGAAGGCATTTTATACGGTATGTATCACAATGAGTTTGCCCGTCCCATAGCCAGGTGGCCGACTCGCTAACGTTCTTCAGGCTTTTCAGTCCTCATGTGTCTAGGTACCGTCTGGACATTCACCTATAAACGACACATGCAGGATGTCAATCGGCCAATCGCTGTGGTTGCCGCCCTGCTGTTCGTGCTGAGCACCACGGTTAGCTTCTACCCGCTCGCATCCAAAGACACCTACTGAAGCCTCGAAAGCACATAGTTGTAGTCATTATTCATCTCGAACATGGACTGGTGGATTATCGTGACACATTCCCTGGCGGGCCAGTTGCGTTCTTCGCAGATGTCACCCAAAATACATTTGTAATCAAGAATGCGATATATACCTTGCAAACTCTGCTTGGTGATGGGGTAGTAGTGCGTCAAATTTTCATGTGCTAGCTTCAGACCCTCTTTTACTTATAGAATCTGCCTTTTGGGCAAAAGATTTATCGATGTTACATCGTCTGGCAATCTGTCTGGGTTATCATCCTACCATGCATCATGTGGTGTGGTGTTGCAGGTTAGGTTGCAATTATACCCAGGAAGTCGTGTGCTCTGATGTTGTCTCAAAGCGTCTGGCGTTTGCTCGGTCTACTACTTTTCTCAGGCATCGGTTGCCGAAATCGAAAATTTCTTCGGTAGCAGGATTGGTCATTGGGTCGCTACTTTCCTTGCCTCCACACTTGCAACTAATATGTTGAGTACCGGTGAGCACACTTCCGCGTAAGCGCGATGTTGAGACCGCATACTAAGGATTTGTCCAGGATTACTGGCGTACCGCATCTGGACGATCGAACGCAAGGTCTCTGCAGTCTGCACTACGAAGCGCAAAGTACCTGTATTGCGCGTGCTTATAGATGCTGCTGTTTTGTACTCTGCAGCGCTTGGCTCCTCGATAATATGCTTTGCCCTCTGGAACGATGGACTGTATGTGATGGGAGACCTGGTAATTCCGTTGTTGAAACCTGTCCTCGCAAATAACTGATTTTCGATCAACTAGATCGTCCCGATCGTCTCGATTGCCTTCTACATGGTATTTATTCGCATCGCAACCAGTCAAAATAATCAACATTACCTCTCGACTGTCCGTGGAGGGACTACTGAGACAGAACGAGGAAAATTGCAGCAGCATCCTATGCAGCCGTTGATACACAGGCCGAATGATTCCAACTTCTCCTTGGGCGATAGCCCAAAAGTAGAAACACATTCATTAGCGTAGTTATCTAGCTACATATACCATATACTCTTCTACAGCCATCCTCCCACTCATATAATAAACTTTCAAACAGTGGCTACCTCAGAGCGCAAGGATCTGGCTATATACTTTATCTTACGCTACGGTTCGAAATATCAGATACTTATTGGCAACCAATCTTTATTTTTTTGATTCCAATTTATGTCCTATTGAGAAATACAAACCATATAGGACATTTTGGTCAATCTCGTCAACACGAATCTACTCGGTGGCCAGCAAGCGCTCAGTACTCAATTTTCAGAGGTTAGTCGAGTCTCAAAGTGGCTCCTGTCATGCCAAAATTGTCGCGTGGCTACCCTTCTTCGAGAGCGGTTGAATGACTTACCAGCAACTGCAGATTTGCCAAACAAAAGACAATGACGAATAGTGCTCCAAAGCAGCAGTACTAGTGTGTACTGGTCCAGGGCGCTGAACTAAATTCCGTGAATTTCGATGACTGGTTAAAAAGTAGCTAAACCGCAAGTTGATAACTCCTACTTCCGTAGATAATTTTATCTCGAACCCTATTCAGACCAATAGAAGGTAAAGTACAGTCAGTTTTGGCGTTCCTCACGAGGCCTGCGTGAGGTAGCCACCGTCCGAAACCGAGAGAGCACAAAAGGGATTTATACCAGGCTAGAGAGCCACAGTAATATATGTATCACTATTTCAGCCGGGAGGATATATCATTCTGCCTGTATGCAGTCGACAAAGGCGACATAGGCGGCATAGGAAAATGCAGCGGGATCCTTCTTTCTGTCTCACCTGTCCCTACACAGACAATCGAGAAGAATTCCTGAGTGTTTTGGTTGATTGCTATGCGAATAAACACCATGTAGAAGGCAATCGAGATGATCGGGTTGATCTAGTTGACTGAAGCTCAGTGATCTTGATAATAGGCGTTAACAGCGGAATTACCAAGTCTCCTATGACGTATATACCATTGTTCGAGCGGGCAAAACATATTATTGCGGAGCAGTTGAATGCAGAGTATAAAACAGCAGCATCCACAAGCACGTGCAAAATAGGCATTATACCCTTCCTAGTGCGAATTGTAGAGACCTTGCGTTCGATTGTCCAGATGCGGTATGCCAGTAATCCTGGACAAATCCAGGTTGATGTGAGGTCTCAAAATCGCTCCTACGCGGAAGTGTGCTTACCTGAACTGAACAAATTGGTTGCGAAAGTAAAAGTAATGTACGCCGCAGCCCAATGTCCAGTCTCGTTGGTGAAGAGATTTTCGGCATTGCTGGCCATCGCTTGTGAATAGCCATAGACCCTACAAGTCCCACACACTTCGAAACAACTTGAACGTCAGAGCACACAATTTCCCGAGTATGATTGCAACCTAACCTGCAACAGCACACCACATCAGGCATGGTAGGATGATGACCCTGACAGATTGCCAAACAACATAACATCGATAAATCTTGTGTCAAAAAGGGAATTTCTATAAGCTACGAGGGTTTCAAGCTGGCAGGGGGAAAATTGATCCCACCACTACTCCGTCACCAAGCAGAGTTTGCATGACATTCACTGCACTCTTGACTACAAACATTTCTTGTTTAACGTCTGCGAAGAATGCCACTGGGCCGCCTGGGAAAGTGTCGCGATACTTCACCAGTCCTTCTTCTATACGAATAATGCCTAAGACAATGTGCTTTGGAGTCTTCAGTAGATGGTATCGGATTCAAGCGGCAAGAAGCTAACCGTAGTACTCAGTAAAAACAGCAGGACGGCAACCGCAGCGATAGGCCGATTGACATCCCGCATGCGTTTTTTGTAGGTAAAGGTCCAAATGGTACCTATAAACATGAGGACCGAAAACCCTAAAAATTGCAGCTTGGTAGGCATGAACGGACACACTCCTTGCAACACTCACCATATAAAATGCCTTCCAGAACTGCTGACATGATAGCAGCGGTATCCAGCGAGATGCCAGTGTCTGTTGAAGCCATGGCGAAAATGATACTTTGGGGATGTACGATGGTACGGGTAGCATCGTTAGGCCTCTACATTTTATAATGCTACGAAGGGGCTAAGCTTGAAGTAAGTAGCAATCACATCAGGGATCCACAGATCGCACCGGTGCACGCGCAATTTTGACACATTTGTAGTTCTGGTGCTTACAGAACATGGCACGGGGTGATGGATCAATGTTCATTGGGCGGATAACATCCTACTACCTCCCCCAACGCCCATGTATGTAATATTTGCTATACTGTGTTCTTGAAATGAGATAGATGCGTGATGCTGATCGTCGAGAATGGCATAATGCGATGACTCGTGGCAATCAGAAGCTGCAGTGTGTCACAATAATTCGTTCTTATCTCCCGCCATGAGTGAAAGGTCCCTAGAAAATACATAGAAAATACAAAACTGAGTTGAGATGAGATGTATCTGGCCACCTACGTTGGTCAGTGGTTATAGTCCAAGCTTTAAAATACTTCAATGACCCAATCAGGCAGAAAAGGGACCGAAGAACAGCACTTACGAACTCAGAATGATTTGATCGGGCTGATGTCTATGGTTTTGTTCCTATCATTAGATATCATGGACATATTTCGACGGATTTTACGACGCTGGAACGACGACACACCATGATTCATTTCGACAGCATCTAGCCGTATGGTGGCGCGTTGATAGCAGGTTTCTGTGCAACCGCAAGCTATCCCTGGCGGTCATGGTCAGACGGGTGGTTTGACTTGGTGTCGCCAAAGAAGCAGCAGAGCACAAGGACGAGATAGTCTAGTTCGGTTCATCTCAGTTTCGTTCCACAACAAACGGGCAGGTAGACAAACAGATAAACGAGACGCACCGCTAATGTTGTTGTCACGTATACTGGAAAGAATGGTACTGAACATTTCCTTGGCACCAACCATCTTCAGGCAATAGCTGTCTCCTGCTCAACAGATTTTGTTCTCCATCGGGTGATCAAATTATGGGTTGTCGAGATGCGGATGCCGCGATGCGTAATACACCTAAAAAGTAAAAGGCGAAACCTGTCCATTTGATCACGAAGCCCATGCAAACAAAGACGTACGCTGAGAAATATATCTTGAACCAATTGAGCATTGATATAGAACGGCTCAAAGACTTATCTGAAAAGTATGGTCAGCGGTCTCCGTCCCGGGCACTGCTTGGAATTATTTTTCATACTCTCGTTATTTATACCACTGCACCACAGCACATGCAACGTAAGACAAGTGGTCGAGACTCAAGTCTGAATTTGCTTACGTGACTTGCGGGGGTTCGGGAAGTAGCGAGACGACGATGCAAAGATAAGTTGTGCTTCGCAACTTCTGATCACCATGATCGCATCAGAAAAGGACATCTCTTCTCCGAGGTCCAATCAAATCGGCATAATACTTCAGTGCTTCGAGAACACATTGTACGTGCAAAGTCACAGGATGTTATTTGGCGATCCGTGGAGTCCGAGTCCCGCGCGCTGATCCAAGCAACGGGGATCTCCTTTCAACTTCTGTCAGGATATGGTTTGACTACTGTGTCAGAATCGGGGCAAAGATGGAATTGTCAGTGGCTAGTCAATTTGTAGGGATAAATCCATACTTGGCGTGTGTTTACGTATCACTGAGATTAGTTTCCCCTAGACAGACCTTAGACGAAGGAAGACCTAGTCGCTCGTTCATACTCATGGAGACACTCAGAATTAGCAGATGTAACTTGCATAAGTATTTCGGGATGCGTGCCATCCTATGCAGAAACAGAAGAGAAGGTGCTCGAAGCGTGAGCATGTATCTCTAGATCACAAAGGAGGAAGCTAGCTCAGTCGCAGGTAGAGCAAGAAGAGAACGAAAAGACGAACATGTCGAAGAGGATGAGAATAGGTTCCATATGCAGTACTCCGTCTGCAGGGGATCAACGTGGATAATTCTATTCGCGCTACTCATGTTGACCCCCAGAGCATCTAGCCAAGGCTTGCTTCCTGTGGCAGAGAGAGGGATACAAGGCTAGAACATTCAAAACTTTGGAGTTTTAGCGGCCAACACATCATAAAACAATGTCACAGCCAAGTTGGATCAGCAGGTTCAACAATATGCTGCCATTCTATCGCGTAACTTTCCATATCGCTCATACGTTAACTTGCAGAGGAATCTCTGGAGTCGGTAGCCTAGGAAAGATTCCAGAAGCGCACCAAGCTAGTTTCTGCGCAAAACATCGGACGCTACATCATTCATGGCGCTTGAGAAGCTCCCCGCACCACGCCCGAGTCCTTGCAAGGCACTTGATAAACTTACGGACGGAAGAGTTTGAATTCCAGGCGGAAGCATTGCTCTAAGGGTTTTTGAGCGTGATAATATGCCCTCAAAGCGGTACATCGGGAGCCCCGTGAATATTTTCCTCGGAGATGCTACACGTTCGAAGATAGATCTAATATATAAGACACGAGAATAGAGGTGTCAAAGGGTGTCAAGTTGTCTGAAGGCTGAAGCACAGCTGGCAGCCAGGTGGCGGCCGGGGTTCGAACCCCCTATTTGCCCTTGTTTGGACATTGTAACCCCCGCAAGTCTCTTACATAGATCACTTGTTCTCGAATCTCGACGCTCACGCTGCATCAGGCCCATGCAGCTCGTCGACAATAACACAGTGCGTCCATCTTCCTTATTACAGTTTTCAATGTGATTGTTCAAGCAGTGTTTAGTTTCTCCAGCAGCTGGGCGCCCTCTTCGAATCGACTAAAGTCAAGGGCACGATATGGCTCACTCATAAGCGATGTGCGCCTTGATCGATTGCTTTGCTGTTTCGACTTACTTTCTGATTATATGTAGTAACGCACAATGGTGATGACACCGTAATGAAAGAAGAACATGAGAGCGATGAAATCCGAGAATATCCCTGTATTGTTCGCGTCACTGATGGCAAGAAGGCGGCATTCTCCACCAAGGTACACAACAGATCTTTGCAAGGCTTCGCTATGCTCATGGTGCACCACCTTATAGATTTTATCCATAGACCTCGACAAATTCCACTCTGCTTACGGTGCCCTGCTCAAAGCATCCATGACCACCCTTCGCAAGCGCGATAAAAAACGTGAAAAGCAACGCGCCGAGCAGCTGGCAAAAAGGAAGCAGCGCATGGCAGATCCGGTTGTTATCGATGGACCTAAGCGAGGCAACGGTCGACGCAAGAGGCAACGTCAAGTCAAGGCAGCCCTTAAGCATGCGGACATGAAGGAGCGCGCAGCCAAAAGGGAAGAGGCACGAACAAAGCAATGAGGAATCGACCGTAAGCGTGTGTTGGAAAAAGTATGTTGTACGCTACTGTAATTTTCTGCTTACGTCGACCGTATCAATACAATGTCTGCGGAATTTGCTCGAGATCTTGATGAGATCTGGTGTTTCGCCTGACAGTGACGGGTGACCTTGCATGCTCCTGGCTCATCATCCAAATACAAAAGGAGATGCGTCGAAAGCTAAGGAGGAACTCACTCGTCTCTATCATATATGTCTCACCAGCAAGAGTTAGTCGAAACCTGGTGCAGAGCGTGGGAAGTAAAGCAAGGCTGTCTATAGAGGTGTTTATAGTACCTCTTTGGAGAGGGATGAATATTGTCATTGGGCCATCCACCACTTCCCCTTGATTTCCCAGGTTGATAACTTCCGAGCGTTCCCAAACCCTCCACATCCTTCCGCAATGCCAGTAGAAGCTAATCACCTGACGAATCCATTTTCCTTTGACGATGACGATGAAGAAGGATGGCAAGAAATGCCAGTCATCAAAGAGGATGACTTCGGAGGCGGTCTTGACGAAGAAGATCAGAAGAAATATCATTACACGCCCTCATCAAAGAAACCGTTGCAATCCGCATCGGCGACTAGCAATGCAACTGGCAATCTCATCGATTTTGATGAGGAAGGTATCGAATGGCGTTCCAAGACAGAACAGAACGAGAACGAGTATACTAGACTGCGGGTCAACGAAGAGGATGAAGCGGATGAGGTTCACCTGCGTACACGATACCTGTTTGACGAGGACAAGGCTATGACACCGCTGAGCCAGATGCAAGCGACTAAGAATATGCTGACCGAAGCACAGCGCATTGCCTACGTTGGTGTCTGCGCCCTCACGGCGAAAGAAATGGTGCAGAAGCTCAAGATGACTAAGAGAAAGGAGCTCAAAGCATCTTTCCAACATATGGAGCTATGGGCGATGAAGATCATGGGCCGGCTCTATTACCACATGGAACTGGAAACTGCAGGTAAACTCGCGCATCTTTTCAGTCGAACAAGCGGGATCACATATGCTCAAACACTATATCAGAGCAGAAGATGATAGACGGCCTAGCTGCGCATGGTGTGCAAGCGGTAGATCTTGTACCGTCGCTAATGACAACCCATACCGTTGCCAATCCCGAATACGACCCTGTTGAAGCACGGCGGCAGGCTGAAGCTCAAGGGCTGAAGAAAGATACGACAAGCAGACGGAACTCCAAAGACGATAAACTTCGACCTTCTAGCCTGGTGTCGGATGGTTGTAGTCCTCCTCAGACACCAGCATCACCTTCCTCGACCACTCAGATGACCTTTCAGACTACGGCCAGAGTTCTTGAGGGAACTGCTGTTGATTCTACATCGATGGGGGTCACTACGATGCTTTCATCCGCTGAAAAAGATGTTACACTTGATATTCGGTGGACCGTTCTGTGCGACCTGTTCCTTATGCTCATTGCGGATAGTGTCTACGATGCAAGATCACGTGTACTATTAGAGAGTGTGGCTCTCAAGCTTGGACTTGGCTGGTTGGATGTGGTCAAGTTCGAGGCGCGTGTGACAGAAGCGCTTGAGATTCAAGAAGGCGTCGAGAAGACGGAGAATCAGGAGATTATTGAGGGATCGTCAAAGGCTGCGCGGAAGAAGCGGTATATGATGATGGGTCTGGCTACACTTGGTGATCTCATTTATTCCAATCAAGATGTGCAAAACAAGTTCTAACAAATTTACCGTGCATTTGAATACAGGTGGTGGTCTGGTTATCGGACTTTCTGCTGGACTTCTCGCGCCTGTCATTGGTGCTGGTCTGGGTGCAGCCTTTACCGCTGTCGGCATATCTGGGACAACAGGATTCCTTGCTGGGGCCGGTGGGGCCGCTGTGATCACAACTGGAGGGATTCTGACTGGCTCTGGGATCGCTGCTCAAGGGATGGCCCGACGTACGCAACAAGTACGAATCTTCGATGTACTACCGCTGCACAACAACAAGCGTGTCAGCTGCATCTTGACCGTTCCTGGGTGCGTCCATCGTCAAATGCGGGTATATCGACTACCTCAAACTTGTTATGTAGATTCATGACTGGCAAGCTTGATGATGTCCGCCTACCTTTCAGTGTTTTGGATCCTATCGTGGGCGATGTATTCAGTATACTTTGGGAGCCTGAGATGATTCAAGAAACCGGCAGTGCACTAAAGATTCTTACCGGGGAGATTCTATCACAAACAGTCCAGACTGTACTCCAACATACGGTGATGACTGCGCTGATGAGCGGACTCCAGTGGCCAATCAGTAAGCGTGATGTGGATTGGTATTTTTTAAAGAGATTAGCTCACCAGCACTTCATCAGTTCTCACCAAACTTGGTTACCTGATTGATAATCCTTGGAACAATGCGCTCGACCGTGCCCGGGCAGCTGGCAGTGTTCTTGCACAGCTCCTTATTCAACGTCATCTCGGCGTTCGACCTATCACACTCATCGGGTTCTCTCTTGGCGCACGTGTCATCTTCTACGCCCTCCTCGATCTCGCCAAGGCAAAAGCTTTTGGCATCGTACAAGACGTTTTCCTCCTCGGAGCCACATTAACAGCATCAACGAGCACGTGGTGCAATGCCCGCAGCGTCGTTTCGGGGCGCTTTGTCAACGCATTTGCGAAACATGACTGGGTCCTGAACTACCTCTTTCGTGCAACCAGTGGTGGTTTGAATACGGTTGCGGGCTTGCGGCCAATTGAGAATGTGCCAGGTTTAGAGAATGTCGATGTTTCGGATAAGATTTCGGGGCATATGAGCTATCGCGCATTCATGCCGCTCATATTAGACCAGCTTGGCTTCCCCGTTTCGTGTGATTACTTCGATGAGCCCGTTGTACGTGACCATTTTGTCGGGCCGGCCGGCTCTTTGCTAATTACTATTCGTAGGAACCCGAATTCAATGAGGAGAGGGTTGTTGTGAGAGAAGGGGATCATACACAGAAAAAGAAGTGGTTCTCTAGAAAGAAGAAACCGTCAGCGTCACCAACACCAGTATCGAGGCCACCCTCAACAGCTTCTTTTGCTTCATCGAGGCGGAAGCCCTCTTCATTAGGGAAACTGACTCATGATGATGATGATGATGTACCACCTCGGGAGTCCACAGGAACTCCCCCACCTCATAATACCAACCCTCATTCATCACAGCCTTCCGGTGGCCGATCACCAAGTTCTTCCACTGACATCCCCGTTCATGCAGGATTCGATTTAAAGGCCATCAAAGATATGATAGGACAATCGGAGAAAACTCCCGAGGAAATGCAGGTTCCTCAACCTTCCAAAATTCACTCATCCCTAGTTGTATCACAATCAGAATCAGCTCCACCCGCCTATACAATTGTACCCACACCCGTTGCCAACCCTACGGGTTTAGATGTGGGTGACGTTCATTCAAGCGCTGGCTTAAGCGCTACGTTCGCCACCTCGCTGTCACTCCACCATGTGCCTAATTCTAGCGATGACGTCGATGACGGCCAAAGCATTCCCCCAGTTACAGATGGTCTCGGCTCCCCAGATTACCTGAGCTATCCTTCTTCAGTCACCTCTCCCCATACCTCTATACCTCAGATATCTTTTGGTAGAGGTGAGACATCAATATGGTCTCCTCCCCCGTTACCAGAGAACAGAACTTCTCTATTTGGAAATCCTTTTGCAACTAGCGAAGTCTCGTTTGAAAACTCGAGTAGATCGACGAGTGACCTACATGGGACATCTCCAGCGGCTGGTCCCTCGGCGTCGCTTTCGTTTGGCGGAACAGACGGGACGATAACTTTGCAGGGTCTGGGGCGAGATCCGTGGAGCATTCCTGTTGGGGGCCCGAAGAAAACTCCCAATTATCTGGCCAATCCTTGGTCAACTTGAGAGTGTTGGCGCAAGTTGCGGTCATGGTAAGACACGCCCACTGACATGCATCTCTGGGACTTTGTGCACATACTCTGACATGGTAGTATAATTCGGACTTCTCAAGGTTTGACACATATGTAGAACGACAACACACTTCACTTTCCCTGACTTGGCTATATCTGACTAGCATATTATACCAATCACATTCGTACCGGCTCTCCGACTTCACTAATCAGATTGATAAGTTCAGGCTGAATGTACAGGATGGCAGTATCTCGATTGCCAGTTGGGGTCGAACTTGGAGCTTGGTTGCAACTTGGAGCGCTCAGTAAACAAGACCATCGTCACTGCCAAGTCGCCGGTTGCCGGGATGCTGGCAGCCGGATCAACGAGATCAGTGAACCATGCGCTTATCGTCTTCCAAGGACCATGAGAAATCATCATTCGGTTTATACTAAGCTGATGAGCGGACAGTTTGGGATTCCTCGGTGTTTCTCAAGGTGAGTCTTTTCTGCCATTTGAACTTCCTCCCAATGAGCACAGCGCCTATCATGACTGCGGGTAATCCAGTACATACGTTCCTCATGCCAAGTTAGGATTTGTTCTGATTTGTTGCTAATAATGGTTCCTTGCAATGTGTTCGTAGCAACAGGCGTCGATTTAATGTGAAACATCTAAGGTTCACCTTAGTTTCCCCACAAAAGAGGCTAACTGAAGAAGCCATTTTGGTCACAAGCTCAGCGCTCAGGCCTCAGGACCGAAGGCTATTGCGAGCAAGCCAGCTCCACCAGTCGGAGTTGATCTTGATCTTGTTACTATTTTATGAACCGGGCACACGTTCCACCCGAGCCTGAGTTTTACAGTATATATTCCGCTGCAGTTATGCACCCACAAGCCATCGACTTTCCTTTCCCCTCCGAGTCCTGTCAGTGCTCTAAGCCTCTGGACTCTTCTTAAAGTCCATTGTATCTGCCCAATCCTACGCATCACCTTGGGTTTCATGTCGCCGAGACCGATCCTTAAACAATGTCCACAACGACAGGATGCATTTCCGTTCTCTGGACAATCGACGGCTCCCTCACCGCGCCGTGTTCACTTCCCGCCAACGCCAACTCTTACTTCTACGTATGCTGCCCACTCTTCGGCTACATATGATCGGTCGCCTGTCTCAGTCTCTCCCAATTACTGTGCGCTACCTGGGCGCCATGAGCGGGAATTTGTCTGCAGCAATGGCAATCGATCATATCAAACGGCCGAGATCAAGGGAAGCTATTTCCACCCTCGTGCCTATGAAGCGTGTGCCCCGGAGCCATCAGGTCACACCCATCTATATTCCGCGCTCTTCTCTACTTACCCCTGACTCATCTTGTCAGCATCCGATGAACCTGACAGCTTGGTGACACCACCACCTGATACTGTGATAAGCCGAATATCTGTCCGTTTCACGGCTGCGGACTCGATGATACCCTTTACACGACACACACAAGATGAGATTGATACCACATATACATTCTTGCAGCATCCTTCGCAGGCGAAGGAAAAGCGGAGGATGAAGAGAAGTTCGCGCAGAAAGGGGACGGGTGATTTGAGTAGCGACTGTGCGGGGTTCACCATGCCTTCTCTGGATTATGATGACTGCCTAGGAGGATTTTGATCACATATTTATACCTTCGGCCGTTTACACACTGGAATCGATAGTAGATACCCTCAATTATATGACACATACCCATGTAGTCGATACATGTGACTGTACCCTAATATCAAACGCGAACGTATACTGGTTGGGGCACACCTTACATCAGGGCATTCATGGCTCCAGAGATGCGAAAGGGACAACGAACATAGAGTACTACTCTAATGGACACAAGTGTATTTTTTTAAATAAAAAGAAAAGCGAACATACCAACGAACTTCATCAGAGCAATGGAATGAACTTACTGTCGCCATTCTAGAGTTTCTCGAGACATTTCTCCTGGGCACAGATATCAGTCGAGATCGAGTAATGGCCGGATAAAAATATATGTAGGGATACTTTTTAATCCTGCGGTGATACGACTCGGGTGATATTGCCGTTTGATGCGCGCAAAAAAATACTGTGTGAGCTTATTCGGATACGGCTTGAACGGGAGACACATAATCAGGCGAGTAATTCTTGCATGCATATGGAAAAAGTCGGACGGTACATCGGAGTGAAACTTGCGATTCAGTGCAAGGTACAAGAATCGATGCACCGTCACAGCAGGAGAGGGGAAAAGAGAATTCGCGGGTAGGAGTTTTCGGAGAGGCGTCCTCAACCGCCGGCCTTCTCCTGGATCGTGCAATTTCTCAGGTGACCAACGCTTCGGTGGGGGGTTAAATAAAGACACATCAAGGTGGCCGTCTTGCTGGGGGTCCGTCGTTCCGCCGAGCAAAGTTCAAGGGTTATTGGGGCCCTTCGTTAATATCTTACTTCTTCAAAGCACGTGAGAAAACTGGTGTTAATATTCCTCCTACTTACTAGGAAGACTAGGGCCGGGGATCATTCTACCAATTCACAATCAATTGATAGGTATATGTGCCACGTACTTCCAATTGACAAACGATGTGTCGCCTTTTCCGGGGACGCAGAACGACCAAGTCGATCAAAAGATTATCTGAAGGAAGGGCTTGGTAATTAGAATCACTGCTTGCACTTTCAAGGAGGTAACGTGCGTGATTGCTGTGAATGCAGAGGAAGGTCGAAGGTTCCAAGTATCGTGACACTTTGAGGCTTGCTCTGTCGATGCGGTCAGTGCACACAAAGTTCCCGGCGGAATTTAAAAAGCTGAGAGGCGTGGGAATGGCGCAGACGCCATTCAACAAACGACCTTCCCTTTGCTCGGGTCTTCGTCCACAACCTCCATTACCGTCGTTTCGCCATCAACCAACACTTTCATCCCCTGACTATAGACCATCGTAATGGCTCGTACCAAGGTGCGTTTATAGAATATTGATCTATAATACCTTATACTCACCCTTTATCTAGCAAACCGCTCGCAAGTCCACTGGAGGTGCGACCTTATCGCTGCTCGTTTTCATCCACGTCGTGACACCATTTCCGTCTTCTAGGCAAGGCCCCTCGTAAGCAACTTGCAACCAAGGCTGCTAGGAAGACCGCCGCTGCCGTATGTCTTTGTTTCTCATTGTTTCGCGTCTTAAGTGCTCAATACCGTGTTATATCGCACAGGCCGCCACTGGTGGTGTAAAGAAGCCCCATCGTTTCCGCCCTGGTACTGTCGCCCTCCGTGAAATCAGGAGGTACCAGAAGTCTACCGAGCTTTTGATCAGGAAGCTCCCCTTCCAAAGGCTCGTTCGTGAAATTGCGCAGGACTTCAAGGTACGTTTCCATGACACTGACTGAATGCATTTGAAGTGATCAACACGACCATTTTTCACCAGACCGACTTGCGCTTCCAATCCTCCGCTGTTATGGCTCTCCAGGAGGCCGCTGAGGCCTACCTTGTCTCACTGTTTGAGGACACCAACTTGGCTGCCATTCACGCCAAGCGTGAGTCATGTGTTCTCCCGCACTTCACAATACTGACTCACTCTAATTTACCAGGTGTGACTATCCAACCCAAAGACCTTGCTCTTGCTCGCCGTCTGAGAGGCGAGAGGTCTTAAATTGCCACTCGACTGTTCCCCACTATATGGCCCCTTTACTTTGTTGTCTGCCTGTGATTCCTATATGATAGGCCCCTTGCGCGTAGTGTGTACGATTGAACGCCCCCAACCCTTGTCAGCCATTCGTCCCCTTCGTTTCTGGTATTATGTATTGGACTGAACGGGCTGCGTCCCGCAGTTTCGGTAGATAAAATTGTTGTAAAGCGATGTATAATGCATGTGCTTCTATCGCAGTACTTGCGCTCACGAAAACTCTGGTCGGTCGGTAATTATTTAGCGCGCGCTACTTGATGCACCATCAACATTTCACATGTGGGGTTGCTCACGAGTCGCGACGTTTGTCACAATAAGGCTGACCGTGAAGTTGATGAATTCAAGACTCTTTCGATTGGAACCCAAGTATAAAGAACTTGTGCGCGTTACATGTTACAAGCCAGCCTGTGTGGGGACATATGGACCATCCGAGCACACAAATCCAGTATCACTCGAGATCTGTATCAACTGTCAGGATACTCGCATAACTACTCAGGCCAAGGCAGGGCGTACCGTGGAGGAATTGCACATTGCAGCAACAGGTGCACCACTAAGTGTGCGCGCAACAAGGTTCTTCACGACGATGTTGGTCGCTGTGAAATCATGTGAGAAGGGGGTTTGGCAACGAAACTTGGAGACCAACCGGTGTCGGGATACAAGTCAAAAATGACGCCCTCCTTGCCAGTTGCACCAGACACGTTGTACCTGGCAATTTCTCAATGAATGCTTCGGAAAAGAAAAAGAAAGGTGATTACCAGCAAGGATCGGTGATACATGAGCCTTCCACGTATCCGGGCGTACTAGGAAGCCTATTAGCGTGAATAGCTGACAGAAGAAAGTGGAAACCCACTCGTTAATTACGCCGACAAAGTGACCGAACAGGAAGTTTTCAATGTGAGTCTCGTTGACGGACGAAGAGCTCGGACGCGGGCCGTCCTGTTATACATTCAGTTAAAATAGACATGTTCATACATGCAACATTAAGCTTACGGTTTGGTCCCAGTAGCTTTAAGGAGCGTAGCGCAATTATAAAAGGAGCACATGGAAAGGCAAAAGACACACTTTTGGGTGAGGTAAATAGGGAACATCACGTCGATGAATGTGATATCTTTCCATGTTACACTAAGACAACATATCATCAGTGCACGATTCGTCGAAGACATCAAAAATATGAACTTAATGGCAGCACCGTTTCCACCACTCCAGCTCTTGAAACGAGCTGCATAAAGAGTGCGGTTCTAGATGGCCATATAGGGTGTCAGGCAAGGAAGCATCATCGCCGAGAAAACTCGCCATAGTTGTGGTCTCAAATAATACGTTCTCTACAGATGCCACTTGACCACCCCCACCGAGTGAACCGACTGACAGACCGTGCGATCCTTCACAGTAGCCATCTCTATAGCCAGACATCAGCTCACTCATTGCGTTAGCGAAAATCGACAAACCTCCAAGTGATATTCTTGGCGCCATTAGAAACAGTTAAACAGTCATCTCCGTTAACGACATGGTTGTTTTCGAAAAACAAATTGGTGCCTGCAGCTGAAAATCCATCCCTGTGTATGTTCAGCTAAACGCAAATCAAATCAAGAGCTCAATGACGCACGTATTGAATGGAAACGACTATTCACAAGGGTAAACAAAGTGAAATGCATTATCGACGCATTGTCAAACTCACGGCATTGTCAGAACCGGCCAGGATGATATTATTGAAGATGTGCACATTGTTCGATCCTGTGGTGGCAAAATTCCATGCGATAGGCTGCGGGAGACGCTTGAAATTCAGCAAAGAAGCTCTCAAAAACACATCAGTCCTAGACCTTGTATATCTTCATATCTCTGATGATCCCATTTGTAACATCTTTAAACAGCCAACCGTAAGGTCGGTTTGTCTGTTGCATGATATCCCACCACTCAACAATTCATTTCAGCACAACCAAATAATCGGAGCATAGGGCTTTTACCTGTTGGCCATGTCCATCAACCCAACCCCAGTCAGGGTCAGTATTGCCGCGGAGCGTGACATTATTTCCTCCAGTGAACGAGAACCTGATGAAATTGTGAGGTACGAAACGTTAAAGCATGTTAGCCCGTACCATGCACCAGGGTAGTTCTGGAAGCCTTCCATCAGATTTTGCATCCATATGATAAAGTGATCGATCAGCACTCACAGCGGCAGCAACATGCCCTTGCACAGTCTTGATGCTCGTCGGATATGACAAATTCCCGCTAATCACCACCTCGACATTCGTGAGAGGTGGGAACGTGATTGGGGACCACACGTTGTAAGTCGTGTTAGCCTCGAACACAATCGACGCGTCAGACGTGTAGCTAGAAATTGCTGCCATCAGAGCAAGCGTATCATCTGCATCTTCGGTGTGTGTGACAACAAACGTTGACCATGCGCCTGCAATGGCAGCATATGCGAGAGGAGCGGAGAATGAGAGTAGTATCCTCACGAACATCATCCTGCAAGTTAGAGGTGAGGTGAGGTATCATGCGTTTTGGCAGAGAACGAGGAGCGCATTATATGTATATGCGAGTGTCGGTTATTGTAGCCTTAGAGACGACATGACTTAGAGCCCGGAATGAGGATCATGACATGGCAGTTCCAACATCCCGCGACCTAGGTGATCATGATTTACAAGACGGCTCCAAGCTCCTGCTGGTCATTTTTCAACGCGTCAACCACGTTATTGAGGATCTAAGAGGACACCAAGCAAAGGACGGACGCGAGCCCAGCACCAGTTCTTATTGCTAGCCGACCGGACGCAGCGATTTGCCACAAAATTCAAGGTTGTCAGTACGAGAATTCAAGGTTACATTGCGCACGGAACACCGGTCTTTCTGAGCTACTGCTCAGGCTCTAGTTTCCAGAGGACGTGGTTGTATGTGCGCGTGAAGTTTGAACAACTGAATCGAACCCTAGAAACAAATGCCGGCCCGGGATGGGCCGACGGCACCACTTCATTTCAGAACATCATCTCTTTCCTAGACATTAATATTCTAACCAGTTACCACGGACAGTACTTGTACAAAGTAAGTATCCTCTAAGACCTTTTCTACTCTGATGATTTCTGAAGCCAGTCCTTGACCATCATATTCACATCAGCCACCTTCTGGCGTTTACAGAGGCGCAAGACCGCACTTTCGGTCAGAGTCGTGCAAGCCACATCTCCAGAAGTAGCGCTGGTCGCAGGCTTGTGTGTTTGAATACAGTTTTTCAGCTACAGATAGAACGCTTCCCAGTGAGATAAATCAATCGCACTTGGCACACAAGCCGACGAACCTGCTGCATTTGTACGGCAGTGACCTTGCCCTGTTGCATGGACTCGCAAAGCTGGCCCATATTTTGTTCAAGGACACGGACGATGCGCACACTTGATACCGACCCAGGGAAACTGTTTGGGAAGGCAGTACTTTGAGAAGCTGGTGGTGCTCCCAGCCAAGAGGGACTCTGAGGTCTCTTTCCATTGGCATTCTTTGGTGAGCAAGACACATTGGTTGACGGCCCGGACTCAAAGACGGTGGCAGCCGTTGCGGCAGCCGCAGACTAACACAAATGAATGAATGGCTAGGAGAGGTCTTTCCACTGAGCCATACCTTTGTACTGCTATCCGTGGTCGACATGCAAGCAACGTCTCCAGAGGCAGCGATGGTTGCGACTTTGTGTATTTCAATGAAATCTTTCAGCTGCAGATAGTGAGACAAATAAATCCCATTTTGTTCCAAAGCCGACGGACCCATTGCAACTGTCTGGCAGTGAGCTTGCCCTGCTGCATGAGTTCGCAAAGCCCACCCATATTCTGCTCGAGGAACTGGGCGACCGACCCACTTCGACGTTTGAAGGCACTCGTCAGCTTAGCGATCAACTTGGCGCGTTGAGGATCTGACAATGTTACTGCTTCCTTTGTCGCCATTTATGAGGTTGCGGTCAGAATTATGCCACCGACGACCTTTTATCTTACCTATCACATATTAAGGTTCAGACCAGGGGGGTCCATGGATGTTGGATTACATACGGGAGGTTCGTGTTCTAGATGAGACCAGTCGTTTGCCTTATTATACTTACAGCTGTTTGCCATACGTTTGACGGGGAGAGTTCAGTAAATGCTGTTGCATACAACGTCGTGCTGGAGAGTACCGTTTGGGAAGGCCGCGAGAAGGTGGGGTTAACACTGACTGCCAGTGCGCTACCCGAGGGTAGTCGATGTACAGACACACTTCATCGCTCCTGCAAGCGTGCACTGTCAATTTATATGCATGGAATATAAGGTGTCATTCACACGGTTCCATATTTACATCGCCAAACCTCAGCAACCTCGACTACATGAAATCACTCGGAGCGTTTTGATATCCTTCTTTATCTTCATCTCCATTCGCATGTACCTTGGGATCCTCGTCTCTGTGCTGAAAGAGCGCGAACGAAATTGGAATCAAGAAGCGCATACACCTCCCGATCATCGTAGAACACCGATGGGACCTTCCGAATATGAATGCATCGAGACAAATCAAGTGTAGGCGTATCGTGGCGCCATCATAAAACGTCTTGAATGATATTTGGGTGTGGTACTTGTAGGGGCCATGTACTGCAGACGAGATTGTCGAGAGCGACGTCTGGTACAAGTAGGGGGTCAAAATCATGTGGACATGTAATCAGGAGAGGAAGAACGCGCTACACATTTGAAAGGCACTGAGAATGGGTACAACAAACATCTAGAGATAACTCACCGGCCGGGCTTATCCCATGTCGTCACATGGTGCGTGTTCCACCCGACTTTCATGGAAGGATCTTCCAATAGCAAGGGATACCTTCTAGACGTGTCGTTGATCAAGTCGGGTTCTAAGTTTCCAATATTGCCAGAATCGCGAGTGGATAATGTAATGCTTGAAACATGGCTGTTTCCGCAGCGCGCTCAACTCTAGGAGATGCTGAACGTTGTAGCTTGCGAGCTGATGACCTCCAGGCTTGAAGGTGACTTGGCTGGAGAGTGGGATTGTTGGCCACATGCTAAGCGCTAGAGGTTTAAGGACTACGTCATACTCAAACCATGCTCACGTGACATCGCCCCTGTGGCGTTAACCGCTTGTACCGAACTTCCGTGACCACGGTTATCCGTTTACATACCACAGAGTATAAAATGGAGCCTTGCTTGAATTTCGTCTACTGCAAGAAATCCTTTGCGGTTGTCATCGAGTCACTGTTCACACAACTTTTTCTTAACTGCACACCCTTGACCCTCGTCGTCTCTTTCGTCGAAAGTTGCAAGCCAGCAAGGTTCGTCTGTCATTTTCTGAAAATCTTGTAAATGAGTCTCACCTCCAAGTTACTGGCAGTGCCAAATCGTCAACCATGAACCAACTTCATCATGTCACCCCAAGACTCTTGGATTTCCCCGTTGAAATCCTCCTAGATATACTCGGCCATCTAGACGTACACGATCTAGTACGAGCACGTCGAGTAAGCACAAAGTTTTCTGTGTCAAAATTATTAACTCAATCTCTCTAGGTATGCAACGATGTTCGACAAGTGATCGACTCTTCCTCGGAGCTGCTGTATTTGATGGACCTCGAATATTTCAATGCGATTCCGGTGCCTTCGACGCCTGGCTCGGACTGCTCCATCCCAGCACTTCGCAAATCGCTTCTACAAAGCGAAGCCGCATGGCAGAAAGCCGAATACTCTGAGAGAAGCCACATTGCTATTCCACACCCTCCAAACATGCACCGATGGTCATGCGGCGTTTTGGGATTCCCAGTGGAACATCTACAACAAATAATGTTTTTCCAGCCCCAGCTGGCAGACGGTCACTCAAACACCACGAACTTGCGTCAGTGGAACTGTCAACTCGGCAGCGTAGTTGCGCAACGACTCGCGCATTACAACTTTTCTGCCGCAGAGGATCTTGTGGTTCTCCTTGTCGGAGCACGCTCAGGGTGAGTGGTCCTTGAAGTTGTATCTTAGACAGGCTATAATACTTAACGGTCATCAAGGGAGAGCCACGCGTATGATGTCATTTTCAGATCGCTCTCAGAAGACAAAGTCCATCCTGAAGCTGCATTCGCTTCTGTGAAAGCACTCGACAACGAGATCGACTTGGAGCTACTCAACCCCCGCACTCTAAGATCCTCGATTTTCGGGGACTATTATGGTGTTTTATTCAGGAACGTTAACAAAGCAAATGGTGGAGTGGCCGACTTTTTGCAAATCTGGAACTGGAAATCAAAGGACACTTTTCAGGTCAGTGGATCTCCTGGCATCGTTTTTTGTGACTGATGACTCAACCATCTGGATTTGTAGTGCCTCGAAGTTTTTCATCCAGCTTGCAAAACGATGAATTTCAGTTTCCTGACAAACGAAAAAATTCTCGTCGTTAATGCGAG
The DNA here is from genome assembly GCA_016767475.1 of Suillus weaverae. Lineage (NCBI taxonomy): Eukaryota > Fungi > Basidiomycota > Agaricomycetes > Boletales > Suillaceae > Suillus > Suillus weaverae. Next base: position 13,039 of record MU179378.1, on the reverse strand, counting down.
GGAAATATTGTTCTATTCCCTCGTCCATTCCGCCAATGCCCTCCAGCTTACCGCGAAATTCTCGCTCCCTGCCTTGCACAGTCCGTTTGAATACACATGCATCGGCTTTAGCCCCATTCCATCCCTCGCCCGCACGCACAGCCAACTGATCGCTCTCAGTATGGACATTTCAGGGGGGTCCCTCACTAACAATCCCTGCTTTACAACTTATGTCGAGCGCAATACCCTCCTGGAACTCGAGTCCACCTACATGAACCGCTACGGCAAAGCAAGTGAAGACTCCCCTAATCTGCCTTGGTCCAGCTGGGGCCCAAATCACACTCGGTCCTTCGAGGAGAGCTCATTCGATCCTTGCAAACACTCCGTCTTTGGCTTCCGCAGTGCATCTTTGGTGGGCGACCAGAACTCGAAGAGACCACTATGCATCCGCGACTTTAATCCTCATCGAGTGGTGGACTTCAAGGCTGGGAACGGAACGACATGGAAACAACGACTTATCGAAGGCGGCGAGATCTTGCCGAGTTCGAGTCTGTTCTCGGAGCCACTTGGATCTGGTCTCCCGTATCTTGAGACGACCACCGAGGAGAAGTTCCTTTCGACTGATATGTCCATGGATGCAAATAGGGTCACGTTGCTATCCTTCGAAGTCATGAGCACAATCAGGATGCCGCATGCAGGTGAACAGAGCTTCGTCGAGCATGAACTTCTACAGGGCTTCGAAGTACTTGATTTCGAGTAATTATTTACCTCGCATGTCATGTTACTTAAGAATTTCAATCCCTTCTGCGTCTAACTTGCGCGTCGAGTGATCTGGTTAATACATGTATTTTCAATAAGCATGGTTTGACTACTAACGTCTTTGAGCAACATCTGATAGTACAAAGCACCCTTCGCATTGACAAAGAAACTCCACAAAGGAGTCCAAGGAGGAAAAAATTGGAACGTGAACCAGTCCGAGAGTAGTCTGAATCGAGTTTCACGATCCACGAAGGATACGCGAGCCACGAAGTGAACTCAAGGACGAAGCAGTCCATGGTAAAATAACACAATCAGTCGCACCTCATACGCAAGGAGTTGGAATCTCCAGTACGAGCAGTGAAGATTGGCAAACGTCGACGTTCGCCGGAAGAAATCGGTGACCCCAGGCAGGTCGATCAGGCGCTAAGCGCCCAATATCATCTGTTAGCGCCTTGTTGGCAGGCGAAGGCGCGATAGCGACGACTGACTGGACATCAACGATGGATATGAGTTCGCCCGATCCCCGCAACGCCTTTCAAAGCTTTCATTCTCGCCCTACTCTGCTGCACACAGGATCTTGGGGATATGAACAGTGAAGCTGCTTTTCTGGTACGTCGCGCAGCTGATTACAGCTGGGCTCTGCTAGAGCAAATCGAGGAGGATTGGAATACTCAGACCTTAGCCCGCTCAGGAATCTGGATGCGTGAAGCAACCCTGTGTGTGATGAGCATTCGTGGCTTTCGAGCTGGTTGAGGAGAAGAACGGTTTTGAAGTCCGCTTGATCCTTTATTCTACGCACAAGTGGAAAGTAGGCGGCGAATAATCACATTAAGGGTCAGACAAAGGCGACCGCACGCTGTGCCACTTGAGGATAGTCAGCAGTATTCAGACACACTTCGTCACTCGCCAAGGGTCCAGTGTCAATTCTTATAGGTATTAGCATATACTAGCACAAGGTGACATTCATATGATTCAACATTTACATTGCCCAACCTCCCCGCAACCTCGACAATGTGAAATTGCTCGAAGCGTTAAAAAATCCATCTTTACAATCCTCTCCATTAACGTGTACCTTGGCATCTATCTTGAAAGTCCTCGTCTCCGCTCGCTGAAAGAGTGCGAATGGGATTGGGATCCAGAAGCGCATGTACCACCCGAAATTACCATCCACGTCTATGGTAGAACACCAGGGGACATTCCCAATATGAATGCCTCGAGACAAGTCGGGTGTAGGCGCGTCATTCACGTAGTGTATCGTGGCGCCATCATAAAACGTCCTGAACGTGATTTGGGGGCGGAACTTGTAGGGGCCATTTATCGCCACCGTAGTGCAGACGAGATCGACGATCGTGACGTCCGGAACAACCAGGGGGTCGAAATCATTTGGGGAGGTACATGCAATCATGAGTTGCGCTGGGAAGATGAAGAAAGCCCTATGCGTTTTGGAAACACTAAGCACAGGACACTAATATGCAGTAGCTAGTTAACTCACCAGTCGGGCGCGTCCCATGTCGTGACGTGATGTTCATAGCAGCAGACCTTCAAGTTAAGATCTTCTAAGGCATACTTCGCTGGCGTATCGTCAACCGTAGTCTGCGAAATGGCCTGTGGTTCTCCAACATTGTCGAGATCGAAGGGAATTTGAAGGATAGAGAGATGCTCGAGAAAGCGAGAAGTAAAGCTTACGACGTGCGTTTCCACGCCACCCTCCACTCTCGAAGACGCTGATCGTCGCCGTTTGGAAGCACCCGATTTCTTTGACGTGGTCGGAGATGATGTGAAGCTCTTGACTGGATCCTCGTAAGTCGTGTTTGGAGGAGCCACTGTCTCAGACGCGCGCAAGAGTCGACGAACGGCTCGGAGGGGACGGATTGTGGCAATCGTCGGGGAAGACGACTTCCTGTTGAGAGTAGGAGGGTTCGCCAAGATAGGTTTACTCTCGTCTAATGCAAAAAGACTTGCTAGATCTGAACTTGACGGAATGTGGTAGATCACACCATCCTCTTTCTTGAACCGTCGGAGAGTACCCTTCGCACGCGGACTACTGTCGGTCACTGTGGAGCACTTGACCGTTGTGTCAGCCGGTTCGTCGTAGCTGGCGCCTCCACTACGAGATTGAGTGTCAGCAACGAGGGACATTTAAAGGATTAAAGTCGCAAATGTGGGTGAAAGGTCGCAAGTCTGGGTGAAATTGAAAGAGAACATGAAGTGAGCTAGCGCTTATATAGGGATTTTCAGTGCTGTGGAAAATAGCTTGATCCACTACCGATGAAGCCACTTGTGGACAGTCTTGTGGTGGCATGATAAAGCTACACGCGAAGTTGCACACCAAGTCATTGTGCCACACGTGTTTTGAGCTACCTCGGTCTTCCAGTTCCGAGTCCCGACGCACTCAGGTCGGAGAGTCTAGACACATGAATGCATGACATTTGGAGCCAGAAGATTGATATAGGCGCCTGTGGGCACTGGCACTTCATCTGACCACCAACCATCCTGAACCAATGATTCCTAGATCTGTTCCCATTCAAATAAAGGAATCTCCTTCAGCTCTGTGTGCACTGGAGTGTCGCCATCAATATAATCCCAGCAGGCGTCTCTCCTCCGTTTCTCGGTCTTTCTTCATTCCACATTTTGCTTTCTACACCCACCAACGGACGCGGATATCACAATTCCACGAGCGATCAAGATTTCTTGAATAAAACGACTATCTTCTATTCAATGTGTCTGCATATAGGAACTGGACTCCATAGTTGGTTTTTGAATCGACTGTTGTCCTCGATCGACAATCGTGCACCCATCAAATCATCTCCCATATCTCCGACCAACTCACTCATCCCAGACCTATGTACGACACCGTTGGCGCTGTTTGCTTTAGTGATCACCGTTGACGTTCCTCAGCCATGGAAATATCAGTTGTCGCAATGGTGCGGCATACGGTGAGGGCTCATGTGAGAGCTGAGCAGATCCGCAAAAGATGCTCTGCCCACTCACTGTTGGCGTATGCGCGGCCATCAGTTTGGTCATTAAGACCACGCCGTCAAATCACCTCTGCAGTTTAAGGGATTCTCTTCCTCCGACTGTGTCAAGGAGGCGTTATTTTCCCTAGAATGCAATGCAAACCGGCCATATAACTATACAGCGCCAGTTACGTGCATGCTCATGGTTGTGACGTTTTGATCACTCTGGCGCGACAGTTTTGCTGCACGATATCAACCTTATTCCAGGACACTCAGCCTTCGCATCAACGTACACGTACAGAATTCTTTTTAGCACAACCTTTCGTAAATTCCGCAAAGACTGACGGACTCTGTATGAGGTTGGCTCTGGACGAACCACCGACTTGAACGGTTGATCTCGATGTTTATGGATGAAGATCCTTCGCTCATTGCGAATAGTCGAAGACTTAGACGATGCAGGCCGATTCGCAGCGCATCACTCGGGGCGTATGGTAGTCTGACAATTAGTCTCCGATAGCAGACACAAGGAAAACAGTCAGACCAGACTGGGTTCTCAAGCTATAAGCAGATTCGTATATCGTCGTACAATGCTTGTATTTACTTATCTGTATCTTGTTTGATGGAACGAAGGCGACTGGCCGTACAATTTATAGACGATTCATCTGTCTCGTTCTTCTGACGCACAGTGCAAACATTTTACGACACCGTTATTCTTCGTATAATTTACGCCTTGATTCGACGTTTTGCAATCTCAATCTGAGTGTCTGCTGTACACAAAACGCTTTTAGTATCTATTCCGAAAAGAGTGGATGACTACTTATTTTCATTGGTCTATGGTCTGTCTATCCTGCCAGGGCCAAGCTCTCCATGGGCACTGGATTTCGGCGCTGCATGATGGGAGTGCATTCAACGCCCTTACGCAATTCAGACACTCGATTATCACGCCCCATAGTCAGATCATATAGGTGGAAGACTGTCGTTCCTTCTTGATTATGTACGTCCATCGCAAATTGTCTTGCTACATGAGGTGTGATGCCAGATCAGTGTTGTGCACAGTACTTTATCCTTACCCACGAATGATCAGTGCACCTTACCTTAAGAGCGATCACCTCTCGCTCCGAGGCAACAAACTGGAAAATACAAATTGAAGTCGAAATTGGGTGTACATATCGTGGAGGTATACAGTCTCAAAGTCTGGAATATCGAAGTCCTTGACAACAGGTTGCGCGTGGCCATGACTGGATGCCACGCGCGAAGTCGTCAGATTGTCTCAAGAATGCTTTAATCAACAAGGTGGGAGGACGCACGAAATGGATCATATGCCAATATGCATGAACACTATGCGCTG
>MU179377.1:63440-93767 GCA_016767475.1 Suillus weaverae | reverse complement strand
GATTGAGAGAGCGTTTGTCTGGAAATAGATCAACATGTCCCTTATCAATATTATGATGAAAAAACCATAAGAAGTGGGGAAGGACTGTAACAAATCATCAGCACATTTAGTACTGGCTGACTCAGTACTCACTGCTCAGTAAGAGAACAAGTTGTATACTTCGGAGGCGTACGAATCAGTATTCACGTTCCAGTGCATACATTGGGAGAGACCCAATAAAAGAAACTCTGATGGTAAATATTGCACGGCAAGAGCTCACTGACGCTGTCATTTGTATTCTATGACTCAAACATCATGAGGTGGGCTTCGAACCAGAAAATGACACAGGCATGGTTGACAATAGAACCTTTGGCCAAGTTTGGCGCCAGGGTTTTACCAAAGAAGGAACTTCAAGCTGAAGATGACCCCCGGGCCCGGCGTTTTTCTCCAGTTGAAGTCAACCCATGGCATGACCCATTTTTCCGTTTATCTACTAGGATGATCTGCTTGCTAATAAGTTAGTCCCTGACTTTCGCACTCCCAGTGGTCCATCGGGTGGAGGGTTCGACTCCATGAACTCGATTTTAAATTACGAACCCCTTGAATAAGTGTTTCAGTTCCAACTTCCCAAGCTGAAGCGCTAGATTTGTTCGTTTTTGATGCGAAGCCGAGTTTACATCATAGCAACACCACTGACTCAATTTGCAGCTCCTTCAAGTCTCAGACGAGACTAGTTAGTGCCACTGGCGATCCTTGACTTCTAGGTCAAGTAGATGGCCGCCTAAATCTCTTATTATCGAGGAGTAAATCATTTCCTCCCCATGATCATGCTCTTCATTCATACTCTCATTTTAGGAATCCATGTATTATTGCCCTGGTTGCTGCTTTGGGTCTGACTCGCAGACGTGTCTACCCTTTGCCTCTGCCGCCTGGCCTTCGCTCCTTACCATCTTTAGGTAGCTCACTCCAATCGGACACTAAAGTTATACTACTACTGGTATCTTCAAATATTACGACAATACAGCGGTGTACTACTGTGGCGTATCAGATGTTTCACAAGTCGGCGCCCTAATCGAGGTGGTGGCAGCCTTTCCCATTCATCGAACTTAGTAGGGTCTGATTGCCATGAAACCATAGCTTCTGCACCAAGGTTTGTGGCTTAGAACGAGCAGATTGATTCTTTGACAGATGATACTGCAAACAACGAAGCGAAAGAGCTCTGCTAGGCTAGGAGTGTCTCATCACTAGAACAACTCGTATCAGACGCTGAGATGGAAGCTCCTGGTCAGTAACCCTACCTGGCATGACAAGTAAGGCCGGTCTCACGAGTGAGTGATTAAAACTCTTTGCTACATTTTTGAATCCGAATACAGTCCTCACAAACTCCCAGTTCGAATGGATGGGCACATTAGTACTCGACAAATACCGTCTAGCATCCTCTTCCTTGTTTCAGAATATATATATATATATCCATTCCATCACGCAAGATGTCGTTAACCTCTACCATTTCCAGTGTCAAAGACCCCCTTTAAAGGGCGAACCAACATGCCTTGGGCTCAACTACAATCCCTCCCCATGCTCTTCACTCATATTCTCGCTTTATGGATATTACCATGTATTATAGCCCTGGTTGTCGCTTCGGGTCTGACTCGCAGACGTGTCTACCCTTTGCCTCTGCCGCCTGGCCCTCGTCCATTACCATTTTTGGGTAACGCACTACAATTGGATACTAAACGACCTTGGCTCACATATACTGCGTGGGGAAAGACATATGGTTGGTAGCAAACCAATGGCCTCTTTGCCAAGCTCTTGCACTCAATTTCATACCTGATCATAGGAAAAATCATTCACTCCCGCATGCTTGGGATCGACTTGATCATCATCAATTCCGAAACCATCGCGCGGGAGTTGCTGGACAAGCGTTCTGCGAATTATTCTACTCGCCCCATTATTCGCACCAACGAATTGTATGCATTGCCGATCTTGTTCTTCATCAACTGACGATGTAGAGCTGGACTGGCTTTCAATACTGCACTCCTCCCGTATGGGGAGACTTTACGACAACATCGCAAGATCTTCCATCAAGTCCTTAGGGCCGAAGTCTCGGTCTCATATCACGAGATGTACTCTCACCATGCAAATGAACTAGTCATCAATCTCTTAGGTGCCACTAGTGACCTACTACAGCAACACACTCAAGCGTTCGTACCTAATCCAGTGGTGTCGTTGCGACGTATGGTCCAGTTGACGAACATTTTTTGTGACAGATATACGGCATCCTTAATCGCTGCCGTGACATACGGACACCTTGCTCATGGACATGAAGATTCATTTCTTACCCGCGCGCACGAACTCCTTGAGATTGCCAATTATATTGTTTCTCCTGAGAGGGCTGCCATGTTCACAGCCTTTCCTTTCCGTGAGTGCCTCTGTCGATGACATAATTTTGAACATTCAGCATGGGGTTGCAGTCGAAAAGTTACCGTTTTGGTGCTTCGGTGGAGCATTTGCCCTGATGGGACGCAGTAGAGAATTATCTCAACAGCTTTTGAACGAGCCCTTTGACGAAGTGAAGGCACAGATGGTACGTTTGCGCAGAGTTGTGGATGGAAATTTAGCCTGATCTGTTTGGGTGAAGGCAAATGGTACTGCTTCACACTCATTAGTCGCTGATTTTCTCAGTCAAGCTCATGACGACGCTGAAGAAGACACAATGAAGTCTGTTGCATTGATGGGATACATAGGTAAGAGTTTTTTTTACCAGGATAGGATTCATCCATTGACGGGAATACGGCATGGCGGCCATCTTAGCTGGAATAGAGACTGTGAGTCACTACTTAAGCAGTCCTGATTGTTACTTTGATGTCCCGCAGACTGCATCTGCATTGCAAACATTCCTTCTGGCTATGGTGCTCTATCCTGACGTCCAAGCCCAGGCTCGTGCAGAAATTGATCAAGCTGTGAGGCATGATAAAATGCCATGCCTTGATGACAGGGCTTTACTGCCCTACCTTGATGCCATTCTACGCGAGGTCCTGAGGTGGTATCCTGTCGGCCCCCTAGGTTGGTCGGCAGTAATATGACTTTGTGTTTGCATGGCTGACCCCTGGCACAGGAGTTCCACATGCGACATTAAATGATGATATTTACGACGGGCACTTTATACCCAAAGGTTTGAAGTTGTATGAATCGAGGTTGGCTTTGACTCATCTGTAGTTCGATCAGGTGCGATAGTAATGGTTAATCAGTGGTATGTTGTGGTGGAGTGCTTGTAACAGTCTGAGCTGAGCAAGGGTCAGGGCACTGTCTCGGGATGAAGACTTGTTTCCCGATGCATCACGCTTCGATCCTAGTCGCCATCTAACCGTTGACGGGAAGCTGAAGGACCCCTTCGTCAACCATTTTGCCTTTGGTCATGGAAGGTGAATATTACACACTTGCTATCATTTTCAATTGTTCACTGATCCCTGCAGGCGTATTTGTCCTGGTGGGCTAATTCATGGTTGATCTGGCGGTGTTGAGAATGACGAATGCCCTTCGCAGGTCGTTGGTTTGCAGAGAACACTCTGTGGACTGCAGCTGCTGCGATACTTGCTGTCTTGCGCATCGATCATGCCAAAGACTCAAATGGAGACAGGATTGAGGTGAAGCCGGAGTTCAGCACCGGCATGGTGATGTAAGTGACCTAGTATGTATTCAAGAACCTGCGGCTGACTCTGCCGAAGTCACCCTGAACCATTTCACTGCTCATTTGAAAGCATAAACACAGTGAGAGAAGGACATCTTCGAGCGATGATGAATTCGAAGTAGGCTTCATTTGTACTTGTGGTGGTCTGTCATATAATAGCACATGACTGTACAACGGCACAGAGTGCACTAGATAGCAAGGTTTTGCGGCCTCTCCGTCTCTGATGGACAAGAGCATTGCGTTCGAATCTATTGACTCTTCAGAAACCAGATCCGTTCCCAAAATCTCGTGACGCAGCGCAACCAGGCTGCACGCCATTGATCGGTCCGTGGGCCCTTTCCTGTTGTAACGCTGGTCTACCTGAATATCGGTCGACAATAATCCGATTAGACGTAAGATGCGATCCCTGACATTCCGAAGAGAGACCTGTTTAGATGTATGACCTGAAACATTCAGGGTGCTAATGTGAGTAGCCAGTGTGGGCCATGTCGCCAGAATGACTATGGCGATCCAAACCGGACATGCGGGACTCTCCTGGCACCAGAGGATGAGGTGAGTTAGTGTAGATATTGGGATGAACGTGTGGATGTATCGTCTAGGCGTGGTGCCGTGACTGAAGGTCGAGGTGATTGGAGCTGAGCACTGGTCGCGCTCAGGAAAGAAGGTGCAGAACAGTCACAGTCGCATGTATAGTGTCAACAAAACATCACGTTGGATTCCCAGGGATGGCAGGACCCTTCGCATGAGAAACTACCTCAGGGTTTCGCATCCATAAGGTCTACTCCATCGGCCGGTCCTCCCAGCTTGATTAACTCTGAATCAAACACAGACTAGTCTTAAGCTTAGTCAGTCGGTCAGTAATCTCGAATGCCTATAGCGACGTGAACCAAAATACCTGGGGGCTTTCCATGTAATTGATGTAACTCCAGCTCGTTAAAAAGTAGCTGTCGGATGTGTGAGTGATCCATCTCAGGCTATGTCATAGTCGGGACCAGTCAGGACCACTGAATGTGTAAGGCCGTGAGAAATGCTGAAAAATGCAAATGTCACTGCCCAACCCGCACAGTACTCCAATGGCCCGTACTGTGGCAATGAACTTTCTGCTCGTGAGTCGTGACTAGTTGGCTGCCCAATATGCGAGTCTACGCACCCACACAGCTGGTCATGATGACCTCTAGCCACGTTGCAAAAAAAGGCAGTTGATAGTCAAGCCACCCTGTTTTGCGACATCCAGCACACAAATCTTCACTAATTTCCATGTCAGACTCTACACTGTCGATGATGTTTACCTCTACTTGAGTCAAACCCTTTGCCGTCTTCCGTGATGGAGCAAGCTGTGATCCCGCACCTCGCTCAAGTTGCCAATGGCAGACCTGGGTGGCGTTACTTTTTCTTGCTGGATAATCTGTGCATCTCTGATCCCGCACTACTGTTCACTCAAATTTCATGATCATCGATCGTTCCGCACTATAGATGCATTGTCACTGGTAGCGCTCGAGCGGTCTCAACATCATTCCTCGGACTTGGACCCACAAATGTCAAATCCAACAGTCGTGCCACGAAAAAATACAAGTTCATTAAAACCTCCATACTATGTCTGGTCATGCTGACGAGGTGGGCGCTACTAACGATTAGCCAGTCCAATCCACACTTTTAAACTCCTAGGTCCCCCATCTACAAGGACTTTGTGTCCTCGATCGACTTCAGTGAGCTGATCACGAAGATTTCTGGGAGGTAGTTGAAAGCTGTAAGCCCCATCAATACATTTATTTCTGATTTGCCAACATCTCTTCTGGAATAAGCACTCACTGAGATGACATGTGATCCAGGGTTGGGATGTGATTCTCTGGATGATGCTGGCACTATGAAACTGCTACGCGGCTTGCATGCTTGCCCGTCGTATTGCTGACTCGTGTGATGAAGATCCTGCAGTGCGTTTCTCGCCTTATATCTCTGGTCCATTCGTAATGTTCTAGCATGTGTTCACGCACTGGATCAAGTCTGGACAGAGCAAGATCACTGAGGAACAGGACTCAGACGTCGGGCTTCCTGCGCGGTCTTAAGTGGAAGTGCGTCTGTAACTTTTTTCTCTCCTATGGGAACTCATTTTTGCTTTTGGCCATGTAGTCGATGTCATATATATTCACCAAACACGGCAGCCTGCAGGACTTGTTACCTGGCTGTGCAAATCGATACTTACAATGACGATACATCAACCGCATGACGTAACTTGTGCTGCGCGTTACGCATCGGGTTTTAATCATCTTTTTCGCACCCTTGTCATGCTTTGACTTGGGGTTCGGAGCGGGGGGCGTGGGGGCGGGCGTGGGGCCACAGGTGCCAGGGACTTTTGGGGCAAGATTGGGTATCAAGGCGTGTGCTTTGTAACGTTACATAGGCTGGTGGGTGAGGTGAGTTATTGGTTTGGTATGTTTGGACCTTTGTATCTTTCGATACTGATTTTCTATGCCAAGCCAACAGTGTGTGGCCTTTTTACGAGACTTGAGCTCCAGAGAGCTATTACGTTCCTCGGGCCCGAGCCGATGCTCGTTGAGAATCATTGAAACAGCAGGCATCCATCATGGCATGGCGCCTAATGTTAGACCTATGTATGTGAGCAACCAGGTTTTACTCATACATAGACCTCCTGAACTGATGCAAGTGGGAAAAGAACATCTCATGGATAGCAATGAAAACCAAACACCCAAAACTACGAACAGCTTTACGAACTTCTACGGTGTTTAAATAATACATACACACTCACTCTTGTCAATCGACACGGAACCTTGAGCTTGAGGCGATGAAAGTGCTGGATGGTGATGTAGTCACAACTCACGAACAGAAAGTTCATTGCCACAGCCCAACCACGGTCCACGGGCCACGGGTTGGGCGCCTTGGGCAGTGACATTTGGATTTTTCAGCATTTCTCGCGGCCTTACACACTGGTCCCGACTATGACATAGCCCCCAGGTATTTTAATTCACTACCGACCGCTTACTTGGGCTGACTAAGCTAAAGACTAGTCTGTGTTTGATTCAGAGTTAGTCAGGGAGGACCGACCGATGGAGTAGACCTGATAGACGTGAAACCCTGAAGTAGTTTCTCATGCGAAGGGTCCCGCCATCCCTGGGAATCCAACGTGATTACACTGTACTTTTAACATGCACAATTCGTTACGGCAGGTTCGCCTTTCATCTATCCTCCTATCCTTCCAATATGACCGTAGTCTCAAACGATCCAAACTGGTGGCCGGTAATCGAATCATATAGTCTCTGCAGCTTTTTCTTAGGTTCGTGTACAGTTATGAATGATGCTAGTTACACTCCAATCTTCAATTCGCAGTTGCCACCTGTACCGCGGTGATATACGATTGGGGTGAGCAAGACAATATTCAACAACTGCTAGTATCCTTATGATATTTCTAGCACTTAGTTTGGGAAAAGAGGTATGTTCATACCATTGCCGGAGCACCTCTTACTGATGGTGGTTTTACACTAGTATGAATTGATCTGGGTGAGAAAAGTCTCATATTAGAAGACCAGCATAGTCATACAAGTCACTCGGGGCAGAGCCAACGCTGGTCCCTCGTGACCATTCTATATCTCGGTGTACGTGCATTACGTTATGAGTGCCAGTGGCAAGTTGTGTTAATTTCAAAATATTCTAGGTGCGCTACCTTGGAATGCCATACACTGTGTATGTTTGCAAGGCTACTAAATGGCGCTGTACTAATAAGCCTTCTCTCACAATCAGCATTTACATGCTGGGTATGTCTCGCATACGCTGTGTTTATTATTTCTGACTGGCTGGATACAGAAAGTCTGCCGTCAGTCTCGGTGACGGATAAAGTGAGTATTCTGCACCAATGTATACGTTCCTGTCCACACAACTATATTCCTACGTAGGGGTGAGTGAGGTTGCCGACCTGGTTCAATATAATGACCGCAATAGCTGTGAGTTTGTTTTGAATGTTTGGTTTTCCTAGGCTCATCACTCCCTGGGGTTTTGCAGGCAATATCCTATACTCTGCGCTAACTTGGATGACCGTAGTCGTAAATGCTATGTTGGGCAGTAAGTCAACTGAGCTGCAGTATCTCAATGATATCGAATTGACCGAAACATCATGCAAGTCATCATTATCACTCGGTTACATGCAATGTACCAGCAATCCAGGAAGATACTGATCTTCCTCGTTGTAATCTTCCTGGTTGTCACAGGCACCTGCGGAGTGATCGCCGCAATAGGAAGTAGATATACTATAGGCCGTAAGTTTGAATTATGGTCGAAAGACTTGAGTGTGCGAGGCTCATCAGACGAATACCAGAGGAGCTCATCCTTTCCGGAAGCCATCAGTGCTCTTATAGCTACCAGGGAGTCTCTGGACTTCTGGATGCTTTGGCCTGGGTATGCTACACTGTATGGGAGGTCCTCACACTGTGTCTTGCGATCCGGATCGCTTTACGACACTTCCGTACACTGCGTCGTTCATCGACTGGATGGACCATAAGAGACTCTTTGACAGTGATGATAAAAACTCACGTGATTTACTTTGCTAGGTGAGCTCATGGCAAGTTCATGGTTTCAATTTGGTTGTCTTTTGGCGCTAAAGTCCCGACGCACCAGCTTTGTTGCCGTTTCTTGTTTCCAAATGGGTTATCTCTCTCCAGGGATCATGGTACGTCGATCTTTTATTCAGCGACAGCTGCATGTTTATCGTATCTATAGTATTCAAATTCGGTGGGATCCGATGTCTATGCTGGAATACTGGAATTTGTCTCAATCGGACAAATGTTTATACTTGGACCACGCCTCATCCTTAGCGTTCGAGACTTTAACGCTAAGCTCGTCGCCGACTCCGATGCAGGAATCGACCTGCCCTCGATCGTTTTCCAGGAGGGTGGCCGTGTGTAGCACTGGAGATGAGTCAAGCAATTGAGACTTGTCGGGTACTCTGCCAGGTGCAGCTGCCCGAGGAAAAATAACTCGAAGTTTTGTCATGGTACTGGTACTGATTTGGCATTCCAAAGTATATTCAACACGATAGATAGGTGTGGGCAAACCAATAACATCTTGCGTCACTACTGGAACTGGCTGCCAAATCAAGTCATTTGGTGCTCCCTATCGACATTAGTATCGAACCAGAGACTCGATCGGCGGCACAGCAAGTCCTGTCTGAGTCCGCTGCAAACAAATTTTGTTACTATAGCGCCCCAAATAGGAATAACAATCGACACAGTGGCGATGTCAGAAGCGCAGGAGATCACAATAGACAATGCTGTAGCAAAGAGTATTATTCTGTCAGGGAATGAGAGGGAACGAGTCACTATTCCATGGTATTTGATTAGAAACGCACCCCGAAATCAGGAATGCAAACGGTTGACTGAGTATCAGGGCAAGGCGCTCAATAGAACGTAGCATCTCGAGCATGAAGAGCGGGTTCTGGCGGATATAATAAAGAATAAAAGTCAAACGATTGAAGAGGGCGCTTACCGAATGTCTATGGGGGCATCGCTGGCTGTCATTGACTTGTCTAGCAAAGACTCGTGACACAGAGGGTAGACAGATAAGATACAAGGATTGCAGACGTTGAAACTGGACGAATGGGACCGCGAGGAAGCTGATACCGACAGCAAGCATCACAGTAGACTAGCACGGACACTAATTTCGTCGACAAGAAAGCAATAATTACGACTCGCGAATAATGTGTATCCATTCCATTCGATATTGATCCTGTCGATTAAATTCGCAACGTTAGGCTGTGTGTCCGTAAGATCAGATCAGTAGGTCCAGCCTCCTGTCTCCCGCAGCTAGAATATGACTGATGTTGAAACCAAAGGTGGCGCTATGAGGTCGAATGCTGCGTAGTGATAGAAAACCTGCACGGACATTGACCAGGGCAGTCTGCCCGATAAAGGCACTCAAAAGAGGTCAGGGGTCAGGGCAACACCTGCGACATAGACTCCAGCTGAGCGGCCAGTTAGTTCGGTATTAACTGATTTACCAGATTAGTGAATGGGTGCCCAAAACTTCTGTCCTCCATTTCTTGAGTGCGCGGAATATTGCGAGTAGTTCATGTCGGACGCGTTGCATGTGACAAAGGGTAACGGAGTTTTTCCTCCTCGAACCGTTGTGGTGAAAAAGGTGTGCAACCAACGAAAGCTCGGTGCCGGATGCACGTTGTCGGGTCATTGTCCAACCAGGGAAGAGTGCATCCGGTGCCTCCGTTGTCAGTAAAGTTGGCAGGGGTGTGTGGTCGGCGAGGAATAGCCTGAGGGTATAGCACGGGTATACCCCTGTATACGGGCCGCGGGTCGGAAGATCAACACCGCACCCCGGGCCGTACCCGTCGACACCGCACCCGTACAAGCCTGTCAAGATAGCGGACGCCGATAGAAAGCGAACGCCATTCGCTGAGGTTGGCGTCGGCTTCGGCGAATACGTGATTGATACGTTTCGTCAACGTACCACATGTAGAGTGACAATGAACGGCATGGAAGTAAAGAGAAACTTGCAGAGCTACTTCAAAGTGCCTGCAGGCACGATTTACGACATCTGCAAAACTCGTCCCATTCCAACAGGAACGACTGTCTTCATTCTACAACTTCTGCTAGGGTCTACTTGTGTAAACGCAACCAGAGTATCATCAACTTCGAAAGCAGCAACGGAAGACGAGAAATTTAAATGGTATAGTCCAAACATCTGGTGCAAATATTGATGACCGTATGGCGGCCAGATAAGATTAGGGTATAAATAGACAAACCTAATCATCCAAGGGGGGCATCTGATCCCCACTCGTATCTAACTCTCCGTTTGCAATTCTCTTTAACTTCTGATATGCTGTATCAAGATCATCATTGACGATGATATAGTCGACTGAGCCAGGTTGACGAGCGTAGTCGATCTCTCTACGTGCGATTGCGAGACGACGCTGGATGGCGTCTTCAGAATCTGTGGCGCGACCACGTAGGCGGTTATTTAGCACGGCCATGGAGGGTGGGGAAACGAAGATGACTGTGGCGTGGAGGGGCGTTTGCTTGATCTGTTGGACGCCCTGGGATATTTTATGTGAAGATCGGGCTGGAAGGAGAAGCAAAGGAAATGTACCTGAACTTCGATATCGAGAATGCACCGCTTGCCTGTTGCTGAGACATCTTGTACAGCTTGTATGGTAGTTCCGTAGAAGTTGCCAGAAAACTGGGCATGCTCGATGAAGGCGCCCTCAGAAATGAGGTTCTTGAAGGTATCGGTTGTTGTAAAGTGGTATGCTTTGCCATCTATCTCACCCGGCCGTGGAGCGCGGGTAGTATCTTTGGGATGGGAACCAATTAAATGGTGTGAGAGGGTTGAAGAAAGAAAGCCTCCGTACGAGAGACACTGAATCCAAAAGAGCTTGGAAACTCTTTGATGAGACGATTTATGAGAGTGCCCTTGCCTACCCCCGAAGGCCCAAATACCACTAGAGGAGGGATTGTCATGGATAAAGGGAACGACCTAAAATAAGCCCGTGACAGATGTTAATGTAATGTCACAAGGGGCGTGACAAGAATATCTGCCTGAGACGACCACGACGGACGAACAACCCCCTTATACTTACCTCAGCCTGAGTCCTTGGTTTCTCGCCTCTTTATATAATCCCATCTCTTCCTCATGGGCGCCCTTTGCTGTCGACCTCAGGTATGCTTGCTTTAATCCTATATTGAACTAACTCATTCATCGTTATAGCCGGTCGATTTCGAAGGCGACGTTAATCTCTTTCACTTTGTTCTCTTGAGATGTGTCGGAAAGGGCGCATTTGGAAAGGTCTGTATCTGTAATACCTCAGTCTTCCCTTGTCAAATCGAACAAGGTCCTCACTTCTAGGTCCGAATGGTCCAACACAAACAGACCAGAGACTTGTATGCCTTGAAATATATCAACAAGACAAAGTGTGTAAAGATGAAAGCAGTTGCAAATATAATTCAGGAACGAAGATTACTTGAGGAGGTCAGTATACGGACAACAACATCTTCACTTACCACTCATTCCCCACAGATCGATCATCCATTCGTTGTTAACCTTCGTTATGCATTCCAAGACGATGAAAACTGTTTCTTCGTCCTGGATCTCATGCTCGGTGGTGACCTACGATGTACGTTCATTTCTCTTCTCTTCTCCCTAGTCACTTAGGCCGTTTCAACCAATCCAGTCCACCTCGAACGGTTAGGCTCCTTACCAGAGGACACAGTACGCTTCTACGTCGCAGAAATAGCTTCAGCTCTAGCCTTCCTTCATGAGCACAGAATCATGCACCGGTATGTATCATCTGATCCCGGTTCTATCTACCCCTTCATAATTACCTCACCAGTGATCTCAAACCGGATAACATTCTCCTTGATGAACGGGGTCACGCACATCTCACAGATTTCAATATCGCTGTACACTTTAGCGAGCGTCGCATGCTTACCGGTATTGCAGGTAGCATGGCCTACATGGCTCCTGAGATTCTCGCCAAACGCGGCTATACTTACCCGATCGACTGGTGGAGCCTAGGCGTTTGCGCATACGAGCTTCTCTTTGGTCGGAGACCCTTCCGCGGCAAGACAAATGCCGACTTGACCTACAGCATCAGCAAAGACAGCTTACGCTTCCCTGACGATGCCGATAAGAAGTGTTCGCGAGCAGGTATGATGGCGTTGAAAGGGGTGAGTGGGTCATGTCGCCTACCCTCTTGTGCTGATTTCTGTTGCAGTTCTTGGACCGCGATCCTTCCAAGAGACTGACGTGCAAGCAAAATGATGGTTATGAAGTAATGCAAAGACACCCCTGGTTTCATCCGATAGACTGGGTGGCACTCGAAGCCAAAGAATTACTACCACCGTTTACTCCTGATGTAAGTCCTGTTTAGTCTAAACGATATTCGCTCTAAATCCCCGTAGTCAAAGAAGGCAAACTTTGATGCATCGCACGAATTGGAAGAACTGTTACTCGAAGACAATCCTTTAAAGGCCAAAGCACGGAAGACGCGAGATGTTAACACGCTGAGCGCCGAAATGAGACAGATGGAAGAGCAGTACGCAATTTCATCTCATTTTTCCTCGTATCCTCTTAATTTGGCACAGGTTCGCATCATATGACTTTAAGAAGATGCTCCGGCGATCATACTATCCCCAGAATCAACAGATCATATCAACCATCACTGCAACTTCCTCCACAGGCGGACTCGTATCAAGTCGACCCGTAACACCCGCAACAGACTCACCGGCTGAATGCGTCGTACACGAGCACCACGAAAGCGAGTTCGACGGCGACGACGTCCGAATGGAGAAGATGCCCCGGGTCTCAGAGAAGAACTACTCATGATTCGCACCGCACCATCACCCTAACCTGCCGGACGAAATGACGACTGCTGACGATGTATCCGCAAATATTCCCCCATGTACCTTGTCGATATGTACGCACCCGATCCCATACTTGCCCCATCCACTCATTTCGGAGACCTAATCTTGGTTGCTGTTGCTTACTTTCCTTATTATCTCACTTCAAGTGCGCTGCTCACTGGATACCTTCGCTTTGTTCAACAAGTTCGTTCTGACACCCGATACCGTCATTGTCAAGAGCTTTCCTTTGTAGTTATTGGATTTTCTTTGGCTCTTCTTGGTTCTTGAGGGGGTTGAGTCTCTTCTTTTCTTTTAGTTTTTTTTTCGTTCGTCTATTTAGTGCTGGTTTGCTGGTTAGTCATGTGGTTGTGGATTTACACATTTTGCTATACGACGCCTGGACTTGCGTATACTATCAGCCCATTAATCGCGATTCGTTGTCATTAAGTTAGCTTACTAAGCAAACACACATCAGGGCAATCGCCCCACCCATAAACACGTTACTTGCCGTTCGCATCCACTGACCACACTTCCCAAAAACCATGGCCATGGCGGGGCTCATCTCCCCAAAACCGCTCTCATACCTCCAGCATGCTGGGCAGTTCAACCCATACCAGCAACAGCAGCAGCAACAGCAGCAGCGCCTAGCAGGGTCCGCGCTATCCGGGTACTCCGACACGCACACGCATCAACAGAGCCATACGCCCTCCCTGCACCCACACCAGCACATCATGGGTCTTCAAGAAGAGAGCAAAATATATAATCTTGTTATTGACCTTACAGATCCTAATGCGCGCGAGGCTGCGTTGCTGGAGTTGAGTAAGAAGAGAGAGCAGTATGAGGAGCTTGCGTTGGTGCTCTGGCATTCATTTGGTGCGTTTTTTGATTGGTTTCATTTCGGTTGACGGGCGCTGATCGATGTTCAATGTTGTGCGGAATGCTGATGATGTGGTTGGGTTGGAATGGGACAGGTATCATGCCAGCGCTATTACAAGAAATAGTATCCGTCTACCCCCTCCTCTCCCCTCCGAACCTCACAGCGCACGTATCTAACCGAGTGTGTAATGCCCTTGCGCTGCTCCAGTGCGTGGCTTCGCATCCGGATACGAGACAGTTGTTTTTGAATGGTGGGTTCCGTGCTTGGGTTGGGTGGGTAGGGTTTGGGTTGACTTTTGGTTTCCCATGACAGCGCACATCCCGTTGTTTCTATACCCCTTCTTGAACACGACCTCGAAAACGCGGCCGTTTGAATACCTCAGACTTACTTCCCTAGGCGTCATTGGCGCCCTCGTCAAGGTTCGTTTCTTCCCCTCACCTCTCCACATGCCCCTCCAATCCCAATCCCAATTTCAAATGCAAATCTTAAACCCAATCTCACACACCCCTAGCAAAACGACAACAACACAGTCATCCACTTCCTCCTCTCAACCGAAATCATCCCCCTCTGTCTCCGTATAATGGAAACAGGTTCTGAGCTCTCCAAAACAGTTGCCATCTTCATCGTCCAAAAGATCCTCCTCGATGAAACGGGTCTTACGTACATTTGCCACACTTACGAGCGGTTTTATGCTGTTGGGACGGTGTTGAGCAATATGGTGAATCAGCTGGTGGAGACGCAGGCTGTTAGGTTGTTGAAGCATGTGGTGAGGTGTTATTTGAGGCTTAGTGATAATATGAGGTTGGTTTTTTTTGGGTTGGGTTGGGCGGGGCAGGGCTGATGCAATTGACAGAGCGAGGGAAGCGCTGAGGGCTTGTCTCCCAGAACCGCTGCGCGATCAGACGTTCAGCGTGCTTCTCAAGGTTCGTCCGCATCCTTTACCAGAGACCATTGCTGATACGGATCAATAGGGGGACATGGTCACCAAACGATGTCTGACAACTCTTTTAAACAACCTCAACGAGCAGTGATGCCTAGATCTATCAAAACGACCCACTCACGAATGATAAAAATTCGGACTACTTTCATGGGATCTGATGCTTCTTTTTTTCCGAACCGTTACGGACTGTCACCACTTCTCGAACAACTGGTGATTGTATTCGCACTTTTGTTTCTCTTGTACCAACGCAGGCCCTTGCTATCTAAATCTCATACTAATTGTTGATTATTTGAGTAGAACATTGCATTTGTATCTACCTTATGAATACCTGAAATTCACTGAGATGCGGTTTTTGAGAATCGCGTGGCTGGAACTTTGCTAGTCTCCCTTAGCCAGACCATATAGACGACACAGTCGTCTTTGCTGGAATGAAGACGGGTTTTGTGCGCACCTGAAAGCTATGAATGGGTCCACATCAGTACTCTTCGTTCTCACCGTGGCATAATAACAAGCTCACAAGTGTTAAACACCATGTGTTAGGTCCGGACATGTTAAAATAGAAAGCGCTTCAGCATCAAACTCATAACACTCAGAATTGTTATCGTTGCAACTGGAGCAAAGACAGCCACCGTCGGTGTCTGTCAACGCATCTTCATGCCCATCCCAATCAACAGCAACCGTTGTCTGAAGCCGCTCCACAATTTTCCACATCAGATTCCTGCACTTCGCTAGTCGGAGCGTGTGTATGCCAACACCATAGCCGACTCGGAGCATGAGAACCGCCTCAAGGAACAAACGTTCCCCACACCCCAAATAGATATTCTCAAGCTCTAGAGCGCGAAGCGAGGGATATGCAGATGCTGTATATGAGCTATGCTCATCTCCAACCAGTAGCGCATTGAGCAAGCCTTGAATAGGGGTGTCGTCCAGATGGATAATTTCGAGTTCCGGAAGTTCTGCTGACCCCGTGCGCCAGAACTCTTCTGGAGCATCAAAGCCGGAGAATGACGCAGCCAGGTGTTGAATTTTGCGATGCGGGACTGTCCGACAGATGTCAAATAGGATGTCTGGTTTTGTGATCCATGAGCTGTATAAAAATGTAATCGAGAGTCGTATATCACTGTCATGGGTCCACGGATGCTCAGGTATTGATGTGCTGAACCGGAGTGTGAAAAAGCCGTACAAAAGGCTGACACGTAGGGACCGAATGATGGGAACAGATTCGTCATGATTCTTGTGTATGGCCGAAAATAAATCAGCAAAGCTTTGAGTGCTTTCAATTTTCGTGAGGCTTAGAACAACTCTGACGTCAACGGGAAGGACTAGATGTGAGAAGAGAGATGTAGCAGTGAGGATAGTGGAGTTGAACAGCTCTATCCTTCTCAACCGAGGGAGTGAGACCTGGACCGAGAGCGCATCGACGTGTTCGGAACTTCGAGGCTCAAGCGTAATTAGCTCCAATTCAGGCATGCGTCTCAGAGCTGAGAGGATCTGCGATAGAGAACTACGCTTAGCGGATGATCCTATATGGAGAGAGTGAAGTCCGGTGAAAATACACGATGTCCAACTGAAACAGCATTGCACAAGCTGGACGCTCCGAAGTTGAGGTGCTTGTCCTTGAAAAATGGTGTCTGATATGGGCCTAGCAAATGTTGGGTCCCCAAAGACCACGAATTTGAATGTATGAAGCAACGGTGCAGGCAGCGATGATAAGCAGTTCAAAATGCGATCAGCCTCCGGTGGAGATGGGCACAACTGGAGGAATGTGATTCGAGGTAAATGTGAAAGAAATTGCTCGAAGCCGCATTGTCGCAGCGGTTTGGGATCGTTGTAAATGACAACCAAGGCAACTTTCTTCGACCTCTCAAGCATGATGGCCAGCCACTGAGCAGAGACGCCGTCGATAAATGCCCAAAGAATCGGGTACTCTAGGGCGACTTGGCGCCAGTACCTGCAGACGTGCGTAGCCGCCAGACAAGCAGGAGCACCACGAGGGTCGGATGTGCCCATATAACTCTCCTCGTTTGACATAATGTACATAAATATATTCGCAAGAATCTCGGGTGGGAGCCTAGATACATAGACGAGAGCATTCCTGCGAGAGCGATGGGCGCACACAGACTCGGATAATGCAATCGTGTCTTCATCAATATGAGCGCCACACTGCTCGGTCTTGCTTCTAGGAATAACATCTACGGAAACTGAAAGCGTCATCGATGATCGATGAGAACCTGTGGAAGTAATCAGTCGAGTTCTTACAAAATGTCACTCGGAAAAATTACCTCTCGTCCCAGAGTGAGCCTCCGTGTGATGTAGAGTTTAGTCGAGGACGAGTAGAGTTGAAGGAGTAGCGATGTTCTTGCAGCTGTTGATACGGATAGTAGTGTGGTTCAAAATGAGGGAAACTATTCTACTTAAATCCTGTACGGAAACGTGTAACTAAGTATCGAAAGAATAAAGGCGTCAGCGGTGGCATGATGTACAAAGGGCGTACCAGTGGTGACTAGCCACAATAATCGAAACGAGTGTACCTGTCCGAGTTTGTTCAGGACAAAGAGGCTGCAGTGGGTGCAAATTACTCTGGTAAGCTTAGGTGTCGTGCCAACCAGGGTGCCTTCAATTGTGAAATGGACAAACTTGAGGGCGGTGTCCTGGTCAATTTGCAAACGGGAAGCGAAATGTTGGGAGTGTTCCTCGTTCTCACCGTGGCCCAGTAACATCTTCACGAATGTTAAACGTTGTCAAACGCTGCAATTGATTCGGTAGAATTCGGTGCGGACCAGAATCCAAAGTTTAAATGGAGCAAACTTGGTCATATTCCAGTGCGGGTGTGGGCGTTGGATGGGGATTTTGCGCTGTCGTTGACGTTGTCGAATGGAGTGATCATGAGAGATTTCTTCTTAGATTGGTTTGTGAACTATATCGAAGTGGCGAGTGTAGAAACCTAATTAGCCTATATAAGCCACCATCAATCTTTCCAACCCTGAAAACGCGTTTTTGACCACATCTGTCGACTCGTGATGGGTGAACTATTCTACGATTTGTTCGGAAGACCATCAAATTCAACATGCCCATCTTTCGTGACTGGAGAAACCGTATGCCTCCCTCAAGTTAAAATTCCATTCTACTTCTCCCTCCGCCAAAACATATTCGACGGCATTCCAGATACACACATCGCACTCGCTGCCCCCGTGCTCGCTTATTGGCTCCTGTCTTTTGTATTCTACTGCCTTGACATCTCTGGCTGGCGATGGCTTGATAAATATCGCATTCACGAGTCAGAGGAGGTAAAATCTAGGAATTTGGCTACCCCTTGGGAGGTCGCACGAGCTGTCCTACTCCAGCATGCGACACAAACTGTCTTGGGTTTAGCATGGTTGATAGAGTCACCGGAGATCTCGGTTGCGCGGTGTCAGGGCGAGATGGAGGCCTTGGGAAGGACACTGGTATGGGTTGTGCGACGTCTCTTGGGAGAGGAGACGGGAATGAAGTTTTTGGAGCTGAGAGGGCCTGCGATGACTCACTGGCTGTACTGGTGGGGAATTCCAGCTGCACAGATGTTATTCGCGTTGTGGGTGTCATTGAAAATCTCGCTTGACTTCCCTCTGACGTCTTCCTAGGTTCATCGTCGATAGTTGGCAATACTTCCTCCATCGCTTGATGCACACAAACAAATATCTCTACAAGAAGTTCCACTCTGTGCATCACAGACTCTACGTCCCCTATGCCTTTGGGGCATTATATAACCATCCCTTCGAGGGCTTCTTGCTGGACAGCCTCGGCGCAGCACTTGCGGAGCGCATCACACACCTTTCCGTTCGACAAACTATCTTCCTCTTTACGTTCAGCACGTGTAAAACTGTCGACGATCACTGCGGATACAATCTCCCCTTTGATCCATTCCAGATGATGAGCGGAAATAACGCAGACTATCATGACATACACCATCAGGTATGTTCCTTTACTACCATCTGCTCCTATACAGTGCTGACGACGCGTACAGGCCATCGGAATCAAATCAAATTTCTCACAGCCTTTCTTCGTCCATTGGGATGCCCTCCTCGGGACACGCATGACCAGAGAAGATATTCAAGAACGCAGAAAAAAGGTCAAGAAAACTTGATGTGCCGATTTCGATGTTATGCCATGTAGTTATCCGGAATTTTGGTTTTCGCCTTGTAAATCTTGATTCGAATTCGATTGATTCAATTCGGGACTACACGATTCGCTCACCCAACCTAATGATTTTTGTTCGCCACCTTTCTTGCTATATAATCTTAGGTTATGAAAGCTACGATAATGTTTATGACTTGACTTCCTCACTAGCCCCTATTTATGCATTAGAAATTCTTTAGTCTGACAAAAGAACGCCTGACACCAGTCGTACTTTACAAACTCCATACATATGTCAATCTTGAAGCTGTGATGCTGTTCAAGCTTCAACGTTTCAAATTTCAACACCCATCCCACAATCATGATACCGAATACCCGAAAAGCACGAGAACGGGGTGTAAGCCTAGGCTTGCCACGTGTCAGACGCGCTCGGCATTCCTGATTGGACACCACGTCTTATTTGTTTGGTGTTTGGGCTCATCCCTATATACAGCGTCGCGTATGTACCTACATCTTATCTTACCGCCTTGTCAATCATACGCTCTTCCACGTTATCTGTCTGTTGGTGTTCCCATCGACGTGATGGCCTTCCAGTAGGAAAAGGTAAATTGAAGCAGAAGCTAACATGTGATTTACTAGAAATGCCCCAAGTGTTATAACATGATATATATCATGTTATGTGTATACACGAATATCAGATTAACAAAAGTGAAGAGGCATAAAACACGCACCTCTGCAGCTTAGAGAAAGAGACCCACAATTCCTCCAAAGTCCACCTCAACCATGCTCAACGCCACCAACCTCCAGTAAAATGTCGAAGCTCATTCCAATCACTGGTGAGCCATGACATCATCTCGAAATGCTGATCTCGTTCTGCAGATCTGTGTCAGCAGTATGTCTATCCATCCGAAGAAGAAGTCGCTATTCAAAGAGCTGTTTGGATTGAACCCGAACTTCTATGCCCCGCTACGTCTACTAAATACCTCCACGGGTCTTTTGTGTGATAGCCTGAGAGCGGCACGAATAAACGCCTTCAAAACGAGTGCAGATTGCAAGGAGCTTTTGTCGTTCACGATGAAGCATTCAGACCTCCAAATGGAGCGCATCGCGGAAGTGATAGCGATGTACTTCTGCTGCATCCTGCTATCACACAGGTGGGAGGAGACGGAGGTGCTGCTGCACTAGACTCGTAACTAGTCTGGACTACGTCTTTGTGGTATTAGTAAGCCAGGCTGGTTACGAGCCTACTGCTGCACGACATCCAGGACAAAGTCGCGTACGAGTTAAATGGACTTGGTGGCATCGTGAGACTGCAGTTGTTCTGCAAGATCGCTTGTGATGCTGGGTATTACTGGGCGTGGATGGACACATGCTGCATCGACAAGAAGAGCAATACCAAGCTTCAATAATTGGTCAACTCCGTGTTCGTCTGGTACCGCTACTCAGCGCTTACCATCGCCTACCTATGACTCCTCCACCCACCCTTCCATCTTTGTCCGAAGATCAGATTCAGACAACTATCTCTTCGCTGCGACAAACCGTGCCTACGGATCTGGCATTGAAATTCTACGAGCAGCTTGAATAGCCGAGAGCTCTTCGCAAACTGCAGCCTTCATCTGCCTTGCATTTCATTCTATGTCACGGAAGTCAGACGAAGGCGGTGTCTAGCCCAGGTGACTCCCATCACGTATGGAATCAAGGCAGATAGGCTTCACGACCTGCTGATTACCACTGAAGAAACCCTAGTTCAGTTCTCGCGGGCAAAGCCCATTTAACAGACATTCTTACTTGTCCGTCCATGGGATCGGTATCTCCTCGGGGCACCTGACTTTGCAGAGCAGCCTGATTTCACAGGTGATATGGAGAGCATAGGGGATTGGACCGAGCCCGGGTCCCCGATGGACGACTCTGACAAGTTACCCGGCGGTTCGCTTGTTGAAGAGGAGCCTGACTCGCGAGCGTTGCGGTTGACACTTCGCCTCGGACAGCCTTTCGCCGCATTTTTGCTAGCGCAGCAGCATGTCAGAGAATACGAGAAGATTGCCTCAAACCATACGTTGCACAAGTCAAAGACATTGCTTCCGTTGACAACATGGACGTCAGTACCGTAGAAACCCTCTAGCTGTATTTTAGGCCAGGCATATTTGACTTGTGCTTTGATGATGATATCTGCATTGTTAGAATAGTTGCATGCACGGATACCCCCTACCGACGTTGAAAGACCTGTCCATTAGGCACTACCTTCTCCGTCAGCACCATCATCCCGCGCCAAATTGCTGTGAGTGTGCAGCCTAAAATTTTATACATTCAAAGGTCTCCGTATTAAATTTCCTTTTCTACTTGGTTTCGTGCGACAATAAGTACTTGCTTCAAAGCAAGAACGGATATCTTGCTGGACTTTTCCCAAACGACAGTGCTGACCAATGGTTCAGATGACCATATAACGAAGCTGCGGAGTAAGAAGTGGGTACCCTGCAGAGCAGGAGATTTTATTTGTTGTATTCAAATTATTGTGTTATCGGACTTATCTTCTCGGTCGTTCCTGTTCCTATTCGACAGACACAAGTCGGATGGTACGGCTGATAGTTTTCCCAAATCGCTATTGAGAGCTGTGCGGGCGACCTGACGGCGGGGATAGTTACTATGATGGAAGCACAGCAACGGCTAAGCCTACCTTGCTGACTGCCTGGGTTGTGGTGGAAGAGCAGCGGAAGTAATAAGCCAGATCGAACTGATCAGCGCCAGACACTGTTAGTAAATATATCTGATCAGGCCGTCCCTCCATCCACTGTGGGGTGCAGAAACGGTTTAATTAGATGTACTCATCTTCCTCCTCGATTACTGTTCATGATCTCGTCGGACTCTCACTATACCCAGCGAGGTCAGCATATTGAGCAAGACGACCTAGAGATAATATCGAATGGCAATCATGCTTAGTATGACCCAGAGACAAGGTCGTCGCATATCCTTCCCTGACGGCCCCAACCAAGTGTACGAAGTAACATGCGATGAGATCGCTAGTGTTTACGCGCCCGAGGCGAAGGGAAGGAAGGGTACATGATGCGCCTGGTGCACTGAATAATATTGTCTTGTGCTGATTTTGTCCCGTTTCCGAAGGAGGGCTGGGCTGCCACTGAGAGTGGATGGTGCGGATGAAGCTGTGTTTTCAGTTTCGTAGAGTGGAGCGGGGGAGGACTTTAGAGAGATGCGGGGTAAAGGGAAAGGATGAGGACGATGATTGTAACCGAAGTCTGGTATCTCGTATGAGACACCAAGTGATTCGAGTCCCACAGTATGTGTATCGGCGCTGCTAAACGGGGGTGTTGGCCCATTCCAGGTGGTGCACTCGCTGGTTGTGACGAAGGAGACGTTCCCGGAGTTGCTTGAGGACTGGAGGCGTGGAACGGAGTTGAGTGGGCTAGCATGAATCGATATCGCGAGAATCGGACATACGGATCATCCCAGTGTCGTGGTCCATCCGGTTGGTTGTTTGAGTATGTCCGCACAGACTTAGTGTATGCTGGTCACTGGCGTGATGACAAACGATAACCTAGACGACCGAGCGGCAATGAGGCTTCTTCAAGATCATTACATTCATACTCGGACAGCATTGCAGTACTGTCCCCCATCAAGATTTTTTGCGTCATTTCCTTGCTTCATCCTTCAGAAAGGTTCTGGTGCACGGTGTAGAGCTCGACAGTATCCATCTGAGCAATACCCCCATTCGAAGCTTGCTCGCTGCCCTCCAGATTGGGGACGAGCAGAGCTCAGATATAGCGTATCCCTCGTTCTGTGCTCGAGAATGTGGACTTCGGATGCGATGGAGCTGGGTACCTTCTCACGATGCGAGCCGAACGTGGTGTCGAGAAAAGGTGTTAAGGCGTGCCGACGGCGGCTGTTTTTGTTCCATGTGCAGCGATGAAAGTTGCGGGGCGACCAGGAACGGCCTCATGCGTATTAAGAAAGAAATGTTGTCCCTCGCTTTAAAGTATGTATCAAGGCACATTGAAATTGATTGAATCTACATTAACCTAATACTTAACCAGGACATCTGTACTTATGAGATCACTGCGGAAGGGCCATTGGAAAATGATATGGCTGCGGTTTCTGAGCATGAAAAGATCCCGTCATCGGTTGAGACAACGTGATTGCATACTTAAAGTGAGCGCATCATTTCCTCTCACTTGTGCTCTATGGTATTCTGTAGCGTGATACGACCAGTCTCAGGAGATCGATTTTGTTTTCCACCTCTGCACAACAAGCCATTTTTACAGGCATTTTAGATCAAGTAACTATGCCGGGAACTCGCTGACACATTGACAGTGTTTAAACGTTTAACACCGGGTTCCAGATGTTGACGACGGGACGGGCCAGTTCCCGAAAGTTCCTGAGGACGCTTAAGCAGTGTCGCTCCCTTCCATCACGCCGCGGCAACCCCCATTTTGATCAGGCAGTGTAGCTCCTTAGGAGGCTTAAGCAGTGTTCCCTTCCTTCATCACGATCTTTCATTTTGATCGTTGTAATTACTAGGTCAAAAATGTAACTCTGGAACTCCGAATGTGCGCTCTCAAGTTCCTGACTACACCGGTCACGGGCTGAACTACTTAACAGTTCCTTCAGATGACTTTCTTCCTCATCAGAAATGAACTTGACCTGCCCAACTTTCGTGACTGGCGAAACCGTATGCCTTCCCCCAATTAGAATCCCATTCTATTTTTCTCTCCGCCAAAGCATATTCGATGGCATTCCAGACACCTACGTCGCAATTGCTGCGCCGGTGTCCACTTTTTGGCTCATGTCTCTCATGTTCCACTGTCTTGATATCTCTAGCTGGCGATGGCTTGATAAATATCGTATTCACGAGTCCGAGGAAGTCAAGTCCAGAAACTTGGTAACACCTTGGGAGGTCGCACGCGCCGTCCTATTCCAGAATGTAACGCAAATTCTGGTCGGTTTAGTGTGGCTGACAGAGTCGCCGGAGATCTCGGTTGCGCGGTGTGAGAGCGAGATGGAAGGCTTGGGAAGAATGCTGGTCTTGGTCATACGATATGTCTTTGGGGAGGAAACGGGGATGAAAATATTGGAGCTGTTGGGGCCTGAGATGACCCATTGGTTGTACTGGTGGGGAATCCCAGCTGCGCAGTTCTTACTCGCGATGTATGTGCCATTCAACGTCTCTTGACTCCCTCTGATGTCTTTCTAGGTTTGTCTTCGACACTTGGCAATACTTCCTCCACCGCTTGATGCACACAAGTCAATATCTCTACAGAAAGGTCCACTCAGTGCACCACAGACTTTATGTTCCCTATGCCTTCGGGGCACTCTACAACCACCCTGTCGAGGGCTTCTTGCTGGACACCGTAGGCATAGCTGTTGCAGAGCGACTCGCCTCTT
Organism: Suillus weaverae; assembly: GCA_016767475.1. NCBI lineage: Eukaryota > Fungi > Basidiomycota > Agaricomycetes > Boletales > Suillaceae > Suillus > Suillus weaverae. The sequence continues at coordinate 69,420 of MU179377.1, read as the reverse complement.
TTTCGATGCGACAGGCCATTTTCTTCTTTGTGTACAGTACAGGCAAGGCTGTCGACGATCACTGCGGATACAGAATCCCATTTGATCCTTTCCAATGGACCAGCAAAAATAATTCAGATTATCACGACATACATCATCAGGTATGCCCCTTTCTTACTGCCTGTCCTCGACAGCCGTGATTATGAGTCGTACAGGCCGTCGGATTCAAGTCAAATTTCGCACTACCTTTCTTCGTCCATTGGGATGTGATCCTCGGCACGCGCATGACCAGAGAAGATATTCAAGAACGTAGACAGAAAATAAAGACGACGTGATGCATCGAACCCGATTGATCCTAGGTTATGTCAACAGCTACGGTAATGCTAATAAATGATGTTCTGGTTTATTTCTCGATCATTGCTTCTGTTCACGCAAAATGACGAATTGTATTACATTCACAAGGGCCGACTCCAGTATTATATGTTTTGTGTTCGCTGCGGTGAATTATATAAGCTTATATAAGGGGATGGGTGCAGTGAGCGCGGCCCGGAAGGTTCTGTCAATGTCATTCCCAATTTCCCAGCCTGTCGGTCAGAGGGCTTGGGTCAGCCCCGTTAATACTTACTATGGATAGAACCCACGACATACTGTGGTGGGAACAAATCTGGGGCCTGTTGAAGCAAGCTCTACTTCCAACGTCTCGCTTCCCCCTCCCAATTCGATCAAGAACACGCTGAAGCTCGCCCATTTCGCGATCGGGACTCGGAGGCACAGGCCTGACACGACATACTACATACTCAGGTATCAGTAACGCAAGTTTCAGTAATTTCATCGATTTGCATCCCAGCCACCTCAACAACGAGAGGTAATTTTTCCGACTGAGATTTCGCATGGACTAGACTGATTACCCCTCCGTAGATCATTCATGATGACGCTTTCTACTTCCCTAGATATCATCCCTACAATGGGGTCCACCGTCATTGAGCACTGTCGTGCGACTCGTGCCCACGTCGAGAAAGACATAGCCGCATTCAACGAGGACATGACTGCATTAGCCGAGCCCTCGCGCCGCCTTCGCTCTCGCAGGATCTCTCTCTCCTGTATATCTTGGCTTCCACCCGAGATTCTCACTACTATCTTCACATACATAGTAGAAGAGGACACTTTCAAGAGTCATACTGGCACACCCCGCCCTTGTGATGTTCCTATTTCCGTGATGATCACGCACGTCTGCAGGCACTGGCGCCAAGTCGCCCTCGAGTGCCCGACTCTTTGGGCATTTCTCAATTGCGTCTCTGTTAATTGGCTAGACATTATGTTTGAGAGATCGAGGAAAGCCGCTTTGGTCGTTATCTACAGGTCACCAGGCTCGTTACGAAAATGTTTCGAGCAGATTCTTTCACAGTTACCTCGAATCAAATTCCTCCAGTTGTGCTCATCTCCATGGGAGGTCGATCGCATTTTGGACTGCTTATCATCGCAGCCCGCACCGTCGCTTCAAACATTCAAATTCTCCATCGTGAGGAAATCTTACACAAGAGTCATTGGGCCCATATCGGATGCCATTTTTCAAGGACGAGCCCCCCTACTTCGGAGCGTTAAGCTTATAGAATGTACCTTCAGCTGGACGTCGTGTATTTTTAGCGGGCTTCGAACTCTAGATGTGAGACGAATAGGATCGGCCTCTTATCCTACTCTGTCGCAGCTCCTGTCAGCTCTGAGACGTATGCCTGGGTTGGAGCAGCTTACGCTTGGGCTATCATCCAGAATTTCTGAGGACACCGAGCTCTTCGATCAAGTTCCACTCACTCGGTTAAAAAGTATAGCACTGGATACCTGCACCCTCCAGAATGCTGTATCTCTATTCTCATGTCTAGCCTTTCCCGTTGATGTCAAGATCGCTCTTAATCTCGCACCAATTGGAAGCTGCCTTTCTGATCTATTTTCGGCAATGCACAAGGATCCTGACGGTCCTGGTCCTATCATTCGGTCCATGCGCGTCAGTCTTTCATACCATACATTCGGCATCCAATTCGGCACATCAACGACGTTCAAATCTGAGTATTTCTGGGACCCTCATGACGATGATATTCTACTCTCGATTCAATTCAAATGCAGCTCATCCACTAGAAAGCCACCCGTCGTATTTGACATGTGTCAGATGGTCCCGCATCGCCAAATTCAAAGCTTGTTTGTAACATCCTCCCTTTGCCTCCGAGACAATTTCTGGCGCGTAGGGTCCGCTGACCTTCCGGAGCTCGAAAGTATCCAGCTGAGTGGGACCTGCAATATTAGAAGCCTGATCGCCGTGCTACAGAGTGGAGGTATACAAAGTTCGGATATGGCGTATCCCTCGCTTCATGCTTTAGGGCTCGAGAATATCGACTTTGGATGCGGTGAAGCTGAAGAACTTCAGGACATTATCATAATGCGAGCCGGTCGTGGGGTCGGTGTACGCGAACTCCGACTAGTGAAGTGTAGGAATCTGATGGACGATAGGGTGCAGCTCTTTAAGGAAGTGGTTACAGTCGTCGATTGGGACGGGCATGAAGAGGGCTTGGTGGGCGGCGACGGCTCTGGCGGTGGCTGTCTTTGTCACATTTGCAGGGATGAATCTTCTTCTGGGGAGGACTATGCGCAGGCACTATTACATTCTGATTATGATTATGATCCTGATTCTGATGCATATTCGGAAGACTAGTTGATGTCATCACCGACGCGTCGGTCCCAACATGCTTATAAACGAGTTCTTCGGTGGTTTGGATCAGACGGGCCAACGTCTCCTCATGGTTGTTATTTACTGCGCTCAAGATTGTATTGGGAATGCAGATGACAATCATAGTAGTGATACCCACTGGAGACCGTAACATGCGGGATACCGCACCCATTTCTCTAGGGGTGCGATGCAGACTTCCTGTAGCTTGTCTTTTGCGCTGTTCTTGTTGAGTTCTTGGATGGCCGCCTTGCTCAAAAACTTGATAGTGGACTTGTCCAGAGTTCGTTCCACATCGACCGCATGGAACGAACTCTGGACAACGACAACAATGGGAACTTTGACCTGCGTTAGCTGTGACCTGTGCGAAGTGGTAGCAATTCATCGATGTACTGTTTCCCAACTCTCCTTCGCGCTTCGATGTGAGAAATTGCTCCACGCCGGTCTCTAGTAAACGCCCGCCTGTGCGGGGTATTTCAAAGCAAAGCCTTGTATGTCGTTAGCTTGCCGTACAAACGCACTAAGATGGAGGCCCCACCAAACAGCGTGCAGTCGATCTTTTGAATAAGGCATTGTTCTCCGACAATCAATGAAATCTCGGACTATTTTGAAGTTATCTTCTGACCTCGTTTCAAAACCTTTGCTATTGTGGAGAACGAACCTGTCGTTCTGTGGTGAGATGAACTCGTGGTCGACGCTGGCCTCGCCTGGCTTTTCGTGGGAAGTAGTCTATTGACAGCATGAGTAGCTGCGCTCGTTGAAGTGTCGTGTTCAACCCACCGCGGTTTGCACTCCAAATGCATGGTTGATCAGCGAAGACTTGCCAATGCCAGTCTATTGGAGGTACCGTGTCAACACTGGCCCGAGATCAGCGAAAGCCTGGTACCTTTCCCATCGCTAGAATTCGGAACCTTGGAAGCCCCTGGCGTCAACCTAAGGAATGGCACTTCACGGTGATCCGGATTCATTGAGGACACTTGCGAGATATTTCGTCGGTGGTAGACAGGAGCTCCAGGGTTTCATCGGAAGAAGAGGCAAGTTGCTCGGCCTGCTAATCTATCATGGATTAGATGGGAGATATGGAACCTTACTTCGGTTGTTGGGTTCCTGGAAAGTTCGACGACGACGGTAACGTTTTTATGAACCTTGTTGTATTCTGTGCATGTAAGATTGGATCCGTGAGCGATCAAGGCGAGGGCGCGATTATTATTGTTTCACCTCGTCTGTCTCCTGCACTACACTCGCGCGCGGAACATGTCTTCTGGTTCGAAAACAATATTTTCATGCTCGCCGGTCTTCATCTCGTGCCATTTCTTGTACCGCATATGCAACGAAAAAGTGAGAAAGCTTCCTATGATAAAATACAATAGCACATCAGGTGGGTACATTCGTCGAGGTCGAGTCCTTACATGGGTGGAGAAAATGTCTGTCGCAAAGCCTTTCCTGCCCCGCTTTTAATTAGCGTGGGCGACTGGAGCTGATCCGTACTTCAGCAGACTCCACATTATTTTTCGACTTGCTGAAATCGATGACACCTATTAGTTCAGTGGTGACTTTCCAGAGACGTAGAGAGAGAAAACTGACACTGAAGCGTCTAGGCAAGTAGTACTAGCCAAGCTGAATGCTGAGGGAAGACTCTCCTTTGTCACAGTGGATTTATCTGGAGGCTAAGTGTAGGCCGTGCGTCAGTTACATCACCAAAATTCCTGACCAGCCCTTATCGATTATCAGCCAAGCTTATCGGATTTAGAGAATTTTGGTGATTCTATGTAGGAGCGCGGGAGACTAGAGGTATACTTAGTTCAATACTACTACCCAATTTAGTAGTAGGTATGGACCCATCATTGATGGTGAGCGCTTTAGCACTCAGGTGCTTAGACGGCCTCCGCGTTGCCCGCTCTTACGGATCCTTGTGACCCAACGCAGATATTCTGTCACTTCCGAACGATCAAAGTCACATCGACGCGAGGTATCCTGATGCTGCGGGCATTTACCGAGTTCACACACTGCACTGATTATAAGGTTACACCAACGCTTCTCCGTCACATTTACCTTCCCCCATGGACCCTTCAAGGATAAAAGAGAAAATCGGCCGCTTTCGAATCCTCGTTATAGGAAGAGCGAATGCAGGAAAAACTACCATCCTCCAGAGAGTTTGCAACACACGGGAGAACCCAGAAATATACAACAGCGCCGGGAAAAAGGTAGGCATCATAATGCTGGTAGGGGGATTGTAATGATGACTGAGCGATGGACATTAGATCGATCCCACAGTTTTGCTGGCTTCTACAGAGGTGACGTGTACTTTCGATAGTCGGTAACATGAACTGACCCGTTCTCAGCGTGGAGGGCACGGTATCGAGAATGAAATGGTGTTTCGAAACAACCCAGGTTTCGTCTTTCATGATTCACGCGGGTTCGAAGCAGGCGTGGAATCCGAATTTGACAAGGTGAAGGCATTTATCGCGAGCCGTTCTAAGAAAATCAACTTAATGGATCGACTCCATGCTATCTGGTAATTGCAACTGATCAATCACGACATGCACTATCTCACGTTTTTAACACAGGTACTGCATCCCAATGGACGAGGCAAGCTGGTCATTCACCGAAGGCGTAATCAATTTTTTCTCTCAGTGCGACACAGGAAGCAGTAAGCTTTCGCATCAGACCATCGTTAATGTTCGACTGATGCGCAGATTCACAATCCTCAGTTGCAGTGATGGTATTGTTCACAAAGTTTGATGCCCTCTACGACGTCGCATACGCACAGCTGAAATCGAGGGGAGCATCAATGGAGGAGGCTGAAGAACTGGCGCCGAAGCATGCCGAAGAGTCATTTGCGATCGGGTCACAATTGAAGTTTCTGTATCATTCCAAGGACGATGCAGATTGCGGGCCACTCATCGAGTGCACAGCTGGAACTATGGACAATGAAGTACTGCAGCAATTGTTCGTCTCGACCCAGCAGATCAACTTGGAGCTCTGCATGAAATATGCAGTTGAGAGGTAACTACCCATGGTCTCCTTTGCCTGCCATGAACGTTGGTAACTGATATCGTCCAGAATACTCCCGAAAGTTTTTGACTCTGCTAAGACAACATCGTCTGAGGCTCAAAAGGAGATAATAGGGAAATTGGGTGCCTGGTTTCCACATATCCTGGTAAGATTATCAGGAAAGTTCAAAGGTTGCTCTGATTTATGTTGGGCATTTACTTACAGGGTGTGAGTGTGTTGATCCTCCTTCGAGCTCGAGCCATGCTGATCGAAGTCATTGCCCACTCTTTGCAG
>MU179377.1:33174-62432 GCA_016767475.1 Suillus weaverae | reverse complement strand
TTGCCCACTCTTCGCAGCAAGTGAGTGTGTTGATCCTCCTTCGAGCTCGAGCCATGCTGATCGAAGTCATTTCCCACTCTTCACAGTATGTGAGTGTTTTGATCCTAGAGTCTTACTTGTGAACGACATCGCTGATCCCTCAATAGGCGGTTAGTTTCTTCATCCTTTGATTTTGGGCCATGCTCACCGAGGATGTTGCTCGTCGACAGCATGTGAGTGTATCGATCCCCAGCAGAGGTGGACGATTTTCAACTTTTCATCATGATTTGACTAGCTTTATGAGAGTCATCGAACAGAGATGCGGTCTAGGTTACTCTCTGTGGTATGTTCAATTGGTCACAGATTGTACACACGTTTCTCATGTTGCGAATGTGCCAGACCTCTGGCTCATCACCCTTGGAGAACATTCTTCACCTCAGTTCTGGTGAATTTTGAGGCTATGCTGTGATGAACCTGCTTATTATTGATCATTTAGCTGCTGTCATTATCTTCGAACACTCTTTCTACATTTTCGACAAGCAGCACTATCTTCAGGACCACTCAGAGTCTGCTTCCTCATTTATTGTCGCTCTCGAGCGGTACATTGCATCTCCGCATGCAGCTGCTGTCAGGGAAGGTGTGAGCGCTGCTGTCCAGGCATATGAAGAAGCCATGAAGACTGCTGTCTTGCCTGCTTGGATAACGAAGTTACCATTTAAATGCTCTCGGGCGAAGGCGAAGTTAATCAATAGTATTCTTGAAATTACTTTAAATCATCGCCTGCGTATGTTTCACCGTCATGTTGTGGTAGCAATCCAGCTGATCCGCTTGTCTTCAGCGAGTTCTTAATGTTGAGCGATGCAGCACAACATCAATGATGTTCCGGTTCTGAGTGGAGCTGAGGTATCTTGGCTGTGAATGCAGGTTGATTGAAAGGTCTGTCGAGGTAGATTCGGGATATGGAACTGTACGAAGCGGTTGTATGATCATGCAATATGGCGTATACGTGTTTGGAGAATGTTGGTCACCCTCAGCCTGAGCCGAGACAGTGGCGAGAGCTACTGTGCTTGATGTACCTCTCAAGTATCCGTGGTCCGATTTCAAGCGCATCAAGGTCGGGTATGGTACGTGCTGCTCCACAGCTTGCCTCAACTTGCGTGACTTTTTTCTAAAAAGAAATCCCGTTTATTATCATTTAAACCTTACACTCTACAAGCGCTCCGTTCACCTTCGGACGGTTGCGCATGGTTTTAAATTATAGCAACCGATGTCCGTACACTACGTTGCACTTCTACAAACCTTCGATGAAGAGTCGTGATGCAGACTCGCGCGTTTCGCACTAATCCTTTTTCGACTGACATATTTCGTTGTATAGCGCACATCGCTCTGACTTCCCAATCGATGCGGAGGCGTGTTTGGACTTTGGATGAGTTAACATTGCGAGGTAGTCTGGAGTTTGTTCAGGTGCGTCTGGAGGTACTTGCTCTGCTTCTTTGAGAGTGTCGGAACTGAATTACGATTCTGTTCTGTCTGTTAGTGTGTTTCCTCATCGTTCATTTTATTTCTCGCTCACCATAATCTCCTGGCAAGGACGGAGACAGGCAGATCACCGATAGTGTTTTCTGGTTCCACAGAGATAGGCACAAACCCATCCATCTTCCAGAATCGCTTTTTGGATTCGAGCACGTAAGGTTGATGCCAACAGGTTCAAGAAAGTGAAGATGGAGCTGAAGTGGCGCGCGCACATGGAGGTGACACGAAATACGAAATTGCTCCGTCCTTACATACGTAGAATGTAGACACAGAATTAAACGTTCCCGACAACGTCGATGACTCCAGCCAGTGGTTGATGGATCATATCTTTGAAAGACTTGGCTGTGAGCAAAAGATAGCCTTCGAACCTTCAAGCAGCGGACGCACCTTCAAAAATTCCAGCTTTCGTTCTTTGAGGGATGGCGTGCAATGTGCATATGATTCTGGCTTTGGGTTACGAAGTTTTATAAAGTGGATGTACGATTCCCTTATACATTGAGCGTTGTATTGCTCTGGACATGCAACGGTCAAAACCCATTCTCATTCTCGCTAATATGATTGGTTAACGATCGCGCGGATCATGATCTGGGGTCTAGATGCATCTCCTCGAGGGACGGACAGACGACGACATCGTGGAACAAAGGAGAAACCAACTTACGGATGTCGGCATCAAGTCGATGGAGAATTTTGCAGCGCTGGATGTCACCTAAGCTATGGTCTCCATTCAGACCTTATTGTTTCACGCGTGCCTTATAGATATGCGAGCGCGTCGAGGTTTAACGAATGAATACTGTGTCCGGGAGCTTGCTGCGACCAACGACAGTGACGCTCATCGCTTAGTGTCAGGATCCAGGCGCCTGGCGTATAGTTCGGGACATGAAAATCGTCGATCCTTCATAAGGTTAGAGGCATGCTGACATAGGGAATTTAAGAGTTGTTGGTAGTGAGCGGATCTATTCGCACTCCCGCCAGGCTGAAATTCTCAGAAGGGAGGCGTTGATTGTGACTGCCCTCATAAGCCGGACATGCAGTGGAGGGACGGTCAAGTCTGCCTGACGCGATGAAAGCGGGAGTATAGAATAAAAAAGGTGCATGGCGGGGAGACATAGCTGTTGGCGCCATCCAAAACAACACACCCAATCATCACCACAATTTTTTCTCCTCTGCTGTCAGCCTGTCCATTCGGCACATCACGCAACTACAGCTGAAGCAGCGGGTAAGCACGTCGTCCATATTCCCGGCCATGGGTGATCATCTGATGAAGCAGGCAAGCACGAAGATATCGAGCTGTTTGCGACGGGTGTTGGCCGAGCGGGCACGAGCTGGATAAGCCCCATGTTTGCTAGCTGCCGCGATGAAGTTGAGTTTGTTCTACACAGACACGGGCCACTATGGTGAGACCCATGGGCAAATGTTGTATCCTCTTGTGGATGCGGGTGGGTAGGCTTGTTCATTAGAGGAGTTGAGGTACGATGTATTTGTGTATCAAGAGGGGGATGGGTAGGTAATATGAGGGACTGCCCAGATGAGCTGGCAGTACTATATAGTTGCTCGCGCACGGATCGCAATTGATGCATGTCGGCCGAGTGATCATCATGCAGGAATTCGATTCGGTGTTTGCCGAGCGGTGTCAGGCCGCTAACGGCGACGACACTCCTCCCTGCTATTTCAACTCCGCACAGGGCACGCCCCACTGAATAAGCACTTACACCGAATAACGAAGGTTCCCAGCCCAATCTGCCAATGTTACCGCCGCGAAGAAACAGTCCATCATTTCCTACTCACCTGTCCGCAGTACACCAGACAACGACTCGCACTCCAAAACGAGATCGGGCCCCAAGCCAACCATCTCAAGAACCTGCTAAGCAACAGAAAGTGTATCAAGCCCCTGCTCCGCTTCATAGCGAGCACACGCAGACTGGAGCAGAACTTCGGAGACGTGGCACCCCCCGCAGACGATGAAACAGACGAATGAAGCAAACGCACGAACCCCAAACCCTATCGCCTTTAGCTGGCTTTACCCGTCCTTGTGTCACACCTGGACCAATGAACGCACCCCAAATGACAATCTCGAATCAAATGTAAACGAATACGTAAATGTTTTGTCTACCATAGGGCATCGCCCCAACGGACAATAAACACTGATATATATAAAAAAAAAAGGCCGCCAACGTGAACCTGCATGCAAAGCTTGACTTGACCGCCTTCTTACCCGTTATTCATTTGAACAGAATCTCTTCAAGCTTCAGGCCTCAATAAACGCCCAGGTTGAGTAACCCCACAGTCAATCCTCGTCGATAAACCAGGTGCTGGTTTCAAGTTGCCCTCTCTGGGAACCCATGCCACTTCTCCATCTTGATCACAAGTCCGTAGCCGCTACAACAGGTCTTGAGAGTGTGCAAAGAGGACCTCCCTTCAATACTGCGTCATACCTGCGAACTGGGGCTGACAAGATCGCACATAACGAGAGGACATGCGTCGTGCTCAGGAAGATTCATCCCCGAAATAAAACCTTACGTCTCTTGCACTTGCGCAACAAGCGCTCGGTGGCATGACTCAGCCTCCACTTTGACTGCAGCTGCACCTGCGAGCAGGTACGACTTAGACTATATATGTTGTGCTCAGTGTGCTGTATGCAGTGCTTTGCTGCCAGAAATATCCAGCTTAGAGATAACGGCGAAGGAGCGATGAATTTTAGGGGAGGTGAGCGTTAAATTTTCCTCACTTCAAACATTGTTTTCCTTTCGTGCAGCACACATGTGAGCTCTTTTATAGAGGTGTGCTTGGGGCCGTCTAACTTTACTTCTCTGTGTCTGGCATTCCCTTCTAAGTGTGTTCATTAGACTCTGCATCGTGATCGTCGTCATCTACCCTCTCGAGGTTTTGGCTTTCCTGCGCGATTACCTTTCAAACAAATCTCAACTTCCGCACCTTTTTAATCATCACTCAGTCCATCAAGCACGCAGCACAACGCGAAGCCGAGATTAAGCAGTGGCCACTGAGCCACCACTCGCATTTGGGGTGTCAAGCGGATGGGCGAAGAGTCTTGAGCTGTCATCCAACACGGCACCCGATCGACCCTCCTCCCTCAGGGCCATAGGTGCATTCGCAGCTGTGCAGACTGACATCTGTGGAAGATATATTTCGTCGGAATTCCGTGTGTTGCGTTGATGCGGAGGAAGGACGGAGTCTTTGCTACAGCTTCGCCCCTGGCATGTGTTCAGGTGCGATTTTTTGTGCCGTGTCTCGCATGATTCTAATCCCTTGGCAGGGGGGTAGAAATATGATATTTGAAAATGTTGTTTGACGTGCGAGTCGTCTGCCCTTGATATTGCTGTTGTTGGTAGTTTCATATTCAGGTGGCGATGGCAAGATTCCGAGCCTGTACCACGAAACTCGGTTGCATCTGGTCCGCACGCAGATCTTGGGAGTTGACAATAGGGAGCATTGCCGTACCGGTGATGGAGGCGGACAGCCTCATGTCCTGGGCGTCTTTCGAAACAAGGCAGGTTAATATAAAACGTACAATACACGCATCTCTGCAGCTCAGAGAAAGACACCCACAATCCGTCCAAAATCGACCTCGACCTCCAGTAAAATGTCAAATCTCAGTCCAATCACCACACCCCTGCGAGAGTTCAAAGGCCATGAAGAAGGGGTAAGGGCAGTCGCAGTTTTCCCCGATAGACGACGGATGATTACGGGATCGGACGACAGAACGCTTCGTCTGTGGGATTTGAAGACAGGTGTTGTGTTGAAGAAGATGGTGGGGCATCGCAATTTGGTGGGGGGATTGGCTGTATCACGAGATGGGCAAATCATAGCAAGCGGTGATGAGGGAGGAGAGGTCATCGTCTGGCATGGAGAAACTGGGGAACCTCTCACACAACCCATCAATGCCCACTCCGATTGGATCACCTCGCTGGCATTTTCTCCCGATGGAACAGTGCTGGCCACTGGTTCATCTGACCAAATGACGAAGGTATGGAACACCAAAACCTGGCAGCAGCAAGGCAATCCAATCAAGTGTGGGGATTGTGTCAACTGCGTTCAGTATTCGCCGTCTGGAGAACTTCTTGCCATCGCAACAGGCGCCGATATCCAAATTTATAATCCAGGCAGCAGGGAATGCGTTGCGTCCTTCAAGGCTCACACAGAGAACTTGTCACTCGCGTGGACGCCTGATGGCACACGCCTTCTCACAGGCGGCGATACGGACGATCCAACCATACGCGAATGGGATGCATTTACCTGGCAGCAGGTTGGTGATCCCTGGACGGGCCACTCTGACTCTATCAATGCCATTACCATTCATCCTGCTGGCACATTCATCGCCTCCGCATCTGATGACCAACATGTCCGTCTCTGGCAGCTTTCAGATCGACGGACTATTGCCATCTTCGAGCACTCATCGTTGACGGAATGTGTCACTTTGTCCATGGATGGCAAGCACATCCTCAGCGGAGGTCCAGATAAGATGATCTCAGAATGGGTAGTACCCAATCCAAAGGCACGTTTACGTCCTTGACTCATATAACACAAATCGAGCATGCTTCATGCAGATCCTCGCCATCACAACAGCCCGCAATGCATGCATAGATGGGGACTTGTCTACCGCTGAAGAACTACTCACGCAAAAGATAGACACAGATGTCAACGACCATACTTCCTACGCTCATCGTTCATCCGTGATGGCGCGAAAGCACAACTGGGACCGCGCCCTCCAGGATGCAATCAAGGTGAGTTTCACTGATCCATCATGGCCCCTTACGAAATACTAACTCGACAGTGACATAGTCCATCAGCGTCCATCCCTCGTCGACGGGCTATATCTCCAAGGGTATTGCCCTCTGCGGAAATGGCCACATCCAGGGCGCGAGGGCAGCATTTGATGTTGCATTCACGTACACGAACCAAGATTTACAAACCGTTCATTTTCTGCTCTTGACCAAGGTATGTCACATTTATCTGGTATACTCTCTGCTTCATTCCATTTTTCAGGCTATCGCCCTCTTCAATGCAGATCAACATGACGAGGCAATGTTGCTCCTTAAAGAACTTGTTGCCGGTTGTCCGGATGCCGATACTCGCGCATGTCGTTTCGTGGAAGTAAGTATCATGCAGCCGCGCTGGGTCATCAACGCTAATCTTTGCAACTCGCACATTAGGCATATCTACGTGTTCAACTCGGAATCGAAGCCTTGGATGGCGCACGTCACGATGAAGCCGCTGACCACTTCACTGCTGCTGTCAACTCCGGCGCTTTCTCATCGAGATCACCCATTCATTTTATGTACGAAGACTTGGTGGTGGTACGTTACGATGATGCATACATAATGCTTTTCATAACCGGGTGTCTCGTCCAGCTCTTTGGCTGGGATCTGAAGTCCTTGTGGCAAAAGGCACACCAGAAACGGTGTGATGCGCTCCTTTTGGCAGGTAAACTTCAGGATGCCGTGAAATCATATCAACACATGATGGATACGAGTGACGATATTACAAAGGCCAACTGCCTTGACTGGTCCAACGGCAAGTCTGGAGTTCGTAATGTCGCGCAGGCTACAATCCTCACCCACATTTCACTCAGCTTTCACGGAAGAATGCAGCACGCTCTGTCTTACCAACGGAGATGCTGCCCTCGCTGCAAGCAAGTATGACAGGGCTATTGACCTATACTCGGCCGCGATCGACCTGGATTCTGCATCCGATGTCGTCTTTGCAAATCGCAGCAAGGCAAAATTAGGTAGAATGCTATGGGAGGAAGCACTTCTCGATGCGCAGAAGGTGCGATGGCACCTACTCAGGCCATGTCGTAACTAATAGCTGACTTTGGCGATACACAGGTCATCCAACTTAACCCTTCATCTCATGTTGGATACAAGTTGGAGCACGCAGCGTTTCATGGCGCAAAACGCTATGATGATGCTATTGCGGCTTTCCAAACAATGCTCTCAAAATTGGATAATGCTCATGACACTGAGACACGAAGTAAGCCCAAATAACTCATACGTCAACATGTTTTAACTGTTTCTGCAGAGTTGCTCCAGCAGTATCTCAGCCCATCCGAAGTGGACCGTGCTATTCGAAAGGCCATTGATGCTCAACTTGACAATGCTCCATCCCGTGTACTCGACACCACCACCGGTCTCTTATGCGATCGAGAGGTGCAAATCAGCACCTTCAAATCGAGCATAGAGTATAGCGAGCTCGTGTCATCAACAATCACGCATCGAGATATCCAAATGAAGCGCGTCGAAGAAGTGGTGATGACATACTTCCAATATGTCATGCTGTCACACAGGTGGGAAGGGAAGGAACCGCTGCTGCAGGATATCCAGGGCAAGATTGTCTACGAGTTGGATCCAGTTGGCGGCATCACAAAGTTGCAGTCATTCTGCAAAACTGCTCACAATCTGGGGTACCGCTGGGCATGGAGCGATACTTGCTGCATTGATAAGAGCAACAATGTTGAGCTCCAAGAATCGGTCAACTCCATGTTCATCTGGTATCACCACTCTGCGCTCACGGTTGTATACCTCTCGGATGTTCCACCCTCGTCAAAGCCTGGCGCACTGGCAAATAGTGGTTGGAACACACGCGGATGGACAGTTCAAGAATTCCTCGCTCCAAACGTCATTATCTTCTATCAGAAGGATTGGACTCTTTATCTCGACGATCGCACTCCCAACCACAAAGATTCCGTCGCGATCATGCAGGAATTGGAGGACGCGACGGGCATAGATCGACGCGCCGTCGTGGCCTTCCGTCCCGGGATGAGAGACGCCCGAGAGAAACTTCAGTGGGCATCGACACGTATTACGACGTTGCAAGAAGACATCGCATACTCGTTATCTGGCATCTTTGGTGTCCGCCTACGTGTTGATTATGGCGAGAAGAAGCAGAACGCACTCGGGCGGCTCCTGCAGGAAATCGTAGCTCAGTCGGGCGATATTACTGCCCTGGACTGGGTCGGAAAGTCATCAGAGTTCAATAGCTGTCTACCAGCCGACATCGCTTCATACGAAGCTCCACCATGCACACTGCCATCCCTATCCGAAGATGAGATTCAGTCATCGGTCTCCTCGCTGCGAAGTGTTGTGGCTCTAGAGTCGGCTTCGAAATTGTATCAGACACTTGACTACCTGAGTGCTCCCCGTTTCGCGCATCGCCGTTTGCATCTGCCTTGCATTGTATTCCCAGTCACAGAAGCCAGGCGGAGGCCAGGTCGAGACCAGGACACATATACATATGAACTCACATCAGATGGGCTTCACGACCTGCAGATCACCACGGAAGACAGGTTAATCCCATTCTCGCCTGCAAGGCCGCCGCCCGCCTGGCAGACAATCTTGCTTATTCGTCCATGGAGTCACCATCTCCTTGAGTTGCATGATCCTGCAGACGATATGCAGAGCGTGGAAGATTGGTCCATGACATCTCCGTTGCACGATTCACCCCCAGCCCAAAATGAGCCGGTTTATTCGGATCCTCACTTGCGAGCATTGCGTTTGATAGTTCGCCTTGGACAGCCTTTTGGTGGATTTTTGCTAGCGCGGCAGCGCAACGGAGAATTCAAAAGGATAGCGTCGGATCATGATATCATTGCACAGGTTAAAGACATGACTTCTGTTGACAACATGATGGACATCAGGATACTAGAGATACTGTAGTTGTATGGCATCTCTTAAAGATCTCTGAGTCTCAACGACGTTTTTGACAGATTTCCAGTGAACAATCCGCTTTCAATTGCGAGAAATCGGTCAGAAAGGTATGCCTTCGTCCGTCTGGATCTACTGGCCCCGCCTATGTGACCGCACCGGAAATCATGGTCAGTCAACGTCCTAGAAAACCGTGTATTTGTAGTCGAATCATTACCAAGTTAGCGCAATACTTTGTCATAAGCTCTCCTGCGTTATTGGACATCATGCCTATGTGAATCTCATCACTTCCCTCGCACCAGAATTCTTTGTGAGTGGGACCGCGACAAGTTGATGCAGTGCTCCACAAATTGGTGTCAGGCAGGCGATGCATTCAGTCATTAGTAGCACGTCTCGAAAGCCTAAAAAATGCACTCACCCAACTCCACGATGCCTCGAGCAGGCAATGACCATGACATGTTATCGTCTGTCCCCTCTGTTTGTAAGGGAAAGAAGACTCGCCGTAATGAAGGACACGTTGAGCCACGATCAACAATGTGAGAATCCTTCTGAGCTCTTACTGAGCCTAGTGAAGTGTAAGTGCGTAGGCGAGAAATCGACGAAGGGGTGTGAGCTTGAACGTTCTGTTAGTAAGGCCGGCGATGGAAAATACAACGGAAAGAAATAAAATCCAATCAGAAAGAAAACTCACGATGCCTGTAAAATGCAAAACATGCCTTGACGGAAGCTTGGCCTTCAAAGACTGGACCGTGTTTTAAAATTCCTGGATGAATTTTGCAGCCACGTCGGGGAAACCAACATGGATGATAAATCTAGATAGCGGAAGGGAATGATTGTTCGGGATAGGTACAATCTCATCCGGATTGCTAACATAGGTATACCCTATATATGAGTGTGAGCGATTGCACCGGTCTTCAGGGTAAGATTGCAGCGGCGATGTGTGGGAAGTCACAAAATGACAGTGGGAGGGCATGAGGAAGAAGGCCACCTGATCTGGATAGCTGGGAGGACGAATATGTTATGCGGTGGGGAGAATCTTGAGACAATGAGTGAGATGGATTGGGGCCAATTCCGCTGAGATATACGCGTGTTGTTAGTGACAGATTCGAGATGGCGTTATTGATGCCTGGCTTATAGTGTGCAGCGTGATCTGCTGTAAAAAAATGGAGATGGAGCAGAGAATGTCTCACTGAGATGGAAGACGTTTGAAATATTCTGCTACTCACATCCACTGGAGGGATACAGCATGCAAATAATAGCTGCTAGGACAGAAGGCGAAGGTCACGGAAGATGGTAGCCAGAGTGTCGTTTAATGGCACGTACTTGTTCAAGTAGTCAGTCTGGTCAGGGCGTCCCGGTTCGTGTTCTGATAAGGCCGCCAAACATCTACCCAATGCATCTGTATTAAACAATTTTTGTAGGCACGCCCTAAGTGCTCATTAACATTTGGGAAGGAACACCAAGAGTCAGGACAGACATATTGTTAGTGCAACAGATGGATATAAATCAGACTGACAGTACTTGACGAACTCTAATTCAAACGGGCTTATGTAATAATCAGGAATTTCCGGAGCTGGAACATCAGATGCATCAACTATAGGGGTTATTCTTACCGTAACGTGAACAGCCTCCAGGCTCCAGGCTGGGCGTCTATTGAATAGAGGCAGGTAAATGTGGTGACACATATTAGACTGCACGCACCTCTGGAGCTGAGAGACAGACAGCCACAATCCTCCAAAATCCACCTCGACAGTCAATGCCGAAGCTCGTTCCAATATTCACCACGCCCCCGCGAGAGTTCAAAGGCCATGAAGGTAGCGTAATGGCAGTCGCAGTGTTCCCCGATAAACGACGGATGGTGACGGGCTCGTATGACAAGACACTTCGTCTGTGGGACTTGAAGACAGGTGTTGTGTTGAAGAAGATGGAGGGGCATAGCAATGGAGTGTCGATATTGGCGGTATCACAAGATGGGCAATTGATAGCAAGCGGTGATTGGGACGGAGAGGTCATCATCTGGCACGGAGAAACTGGCGAACATCTCACCCAACTCATTAAAGCCCGATCCGATTTGATCACCTCACTGGACTTTTCTCCTGATGGATCAGTGCTAGCCACTGGCCATTCTGTCAGAATGATGAAACTGTGGAATACCAAAACCTGGGAGCAACAACGAAATCTGATTGAGTGTGGTAGTGATGTCCGCTGCGTTCGGTATTCGCCGTCTGGAGAACTTCTTGCCATCGCAACAGAACGCAAGATTCAAATTTACAATACAGGCACGAGGGAACGTGTTGCATCCTTCAAGGCTCACACATACAACTACTCACTCGCGTGGACCCCCGATGGCGCACGCCTTCTCACAGGCGGCGATACGGACGATCCTACCATATGCGAATGGGATGCAATGACCTGGCAGCAGGTCAGTGATCCCTGGACGGGCCACTCTTACAATATCAATGCCATTGCCGTTAATCCTGCTGGCACACTCGTCGCCTCCGCATCTGATGACCAACATATCCGTCTCTGGCGGCTCTCAGATCGACGAACTATTGCCATCTTCAAGCACTCGTGTTCGGCGTTATGCGTCACTTTCTCTATGGATAGCAAGCACATCCTCAGTGGAGGTAGCTACGAGAAGATGATCTCAGAGTGGGCAGTAGTACCCAATGACGTCAATTCAAAGGCACGTTTCCTCCTGACTTATATGACATAATTCGAGCATGCTTGATGCAGATCCTCACCACCACGACATCCCGCAATGCATGCATAGATGAAGACTTATCTACCGCCGAAGAACTACTCACGCAAGATATCAACACCAATGTGAACAACTATACTTCCTGTGCCCATCGCTCATTCATGATGGCTCGACAACACAACTGGGACCAACAATCCTCATCCGCATTTCACTCAGCTCTCAAGGAGGAACGCAGCGCATTCTTTCTTGTCACTGGAGATACTGCCCTCGCTGCAAGAGATTATGACAGGGCTATTAACCTCTACTCGGCAGCGATCAACCTGAATTCTGCGTCTGATGCCATCTTTGCAAAGCGCAGCAAGGCAAAACTAAGGAAAGGGCTGTGGATGGAAGCATTTCTCGATGCGCAAAAGGTGCGATGACACCTACTCAGGCCGTTCGTAACTAAGAGTTGGCTTTTGTGACACACAGGTCATCCAACTCAACCCTTCGTCTCATGTTGGACATAAGTTGCAGCATGCAGCGTTTTATGGCGCACAACGCGATGATAAAGCTAGTTCGACTTTCCAAACGATGCTCTCAAAACTGGATAATGCTCCCGACACTGAGACACGAAGTAAGCCCAAATAACTCATAGTACGTCAACATGCTTTAACTGTTTCGGCAGAATTGCGCCAGCAGTATCTCAGTCCATCCGAAGCAGATCAAGCCATTCGAAAGGTCATTGATGCTCAACTTGACAACGCTCCATCCCGTGTACTCGACACCACCACCGGTCTCTTATGCGATCGAGAGGCGCAGATAAGCACCTTCAAATCGAGCATAGAGTACAGAGAGCTTGTGGCATCAACAATCACGCATAGAGATATCCAAATGAAGCACGTCGAAGAAGTGGTGATGTCATACTTCCAATATGTCATGCTGTCACACAGGTGGGAAGGGAAGGAACCGCTGCTGCAAGATATCCAAGGCAAGGTTGTCTATGATTTGGATCCGGTTGGCGGCATCAAGAAGTTGCAGTCCTTCTGCAAAACTGCTCGTGATTTAGGGTATCGCTGGGCATGGAGCGATACTTGCTGCATTGATAAGAGCAACAATGTTGAGCTCCAAGAATCGGTCAACTCCATGTTCATCTGGTATCACCACTCCGCGCTCACAGTCGTATATCTCTCGGATGTTCCACCTTTGTCAAAGTCTGGCGCACTGGCAAAGAGCGCTTGGAGTACACGCGGATGGACGGTTCAAGAATTTCTCGCTCCCAAACTCATTTTATTTTATCAGAAGGATTGGACTCTTTATCTCGACGATTGCACTCCAAACCACAAGGAGTCCAACACGATCATGCAGGAGTTGGAGTATGCGACGGGCATAGATCGACAAGCCGTCATAGCCTTCCGTCCCGGAATGAGAGGTGCCCGAGAGAAACTTCAGTGGGCGTCGACACGTATTACCACATTGAAAGAAGACATCGCATATTCGTTATGCGGCATATTTGGTGTCCGCCTGCGTGTTGATTATGGCGAGAAGAAGCAGAACGCACTCGGGCGGCTCCTGCAGGAAATCGTAGCTCAGTCGGGCGATATTACTGCCCTGGACTGGGTCGGAAAGTCATCAGAGTTCAATAGCTGTCTACCAGCAGACATCACTTCATATGAAGCTCCACCATGCAAGCTGCCATCCCTATCTGAAGATGAGATTCAGTCATCGGTCTCCTCGCTGCGAGGTCTTGTGGCTGTACAGTCAGCTTCGAAATTGTATCAGACACTTGACTCCCTGAGCGCTCCCCGTTTTGCGCACCGCCGGTTGCATCTGCCTTGCATCGTATTTCCAGTCACAGAAGTCAGGCGGAGGTCAGGTCGAGACCAGGACACATATATGTATGCAGTCAAGTCAGACGGACTTCATGATCTGCAGATCACCACGGAAGACAAGTTCACGCCGTTCTCGCCGACACGGCCGCCACCCGCCTGGCAGACAGTCTTGCTTATTCGTCCATGGAGTCGCGATCTCCTTGAATTGCATGACCCTGCAGACGATATGCAGAGTATGGACAATTGGTCTGTGTTTGAATCTTCGTTCCACGATTCACCTCCTGCACGAAGCAAGCCGGTTTATTCGGATTCTCACTCGCGAGCATTGCGATTGATAGTTCGCCTTAGACAGCCTTTTAGTGCATTTTTGCTAGCGCGGCAACGCGACGGAGAATTCAAGAGGATCGCGTCGGATCATGATATCATTGCACAGGTTAAATACATGGCTTCCATTAGCTACATGATGGACATCAGGACACTAGAGATAGTGTAGATGTGTTGTTGAGCGGCTTTCGTTTGTGCCCTGACAATAAGATCTGACTTGTAAAGTATCATATATACCTGCTCAGACTCTGCAGACGTTGGAGACCAACCATGTCATTTGTCTATGCGGGAATTAAAAAGGTGAAGGATCGGATGCAACGACGTTGTTACCTGGCAAAACGGTCTGGCCTACGTTCATTGTGTGCACGACAGATCCACTGGCTCCATCTAGGTGACAAAATATGGTCAGATCAGGCGTGATCTGTAGGCTCACGATGAAGGTAAATGAACTAGAAATAAATCTATGGGAGTCGTAGGACGCCGCAATTAGGCAACGTGCGCTCGTCGATGGCAGCAAACTGAAAAATTTCAGAGACGGCGTGTTTTCCGTTGACAGCGTCCACTGAACTACATCGTTTCTTCCAAGAGAATTCTTGCGATTGCCCAGTGACCTGCGCAACAAGAACAAAGCGCAACGGTCCAAGTCATGTTAGAAATGTTGTCATGGACTATCAGTCATGGCCGAACGAAAAGAAACCGGGCAAGCGCAAGTAGTACCGCCAGTGTGTGCAATCCCAACAATGCAGATCTGAAGCAAGCCAATGGCGTGGTTCAGCGTAGTCAGGACTCAGACTTGGGCAGTGCTAGAAAGCCTGCGCAGTTGTGACATGATGATTTCCTGTGCAAATTTTCAGTCTACACAGGATGGTTCATATTATTAACAAACGCAGAGCATCATGATGATAAGTCCCAGTCCCAGTGTTCGCAAATCTGTATACGATCGATTTGTTGTCTACAGCAGATCTATGTTATTTGTCGTGTGACTCCTGTAGGTCATCGCTGAAGCTTGAAGCTTGAAGTTCGATTGCAATGTGTCACTGCAAAAACTGGGACCTACAGCGCTATCGAAAGAATCATATGAGCGCCGCTTGGAGGCTGGAATATAACAAGGCAAGATTGTGCCAAGACATGAGATTTTGATGAGAGTGAACAGGGAACATCCACGAAGCCAAACTACTAGTGTTGCGCCACGAGGTCACAATCACGTGATGAATCACGTCGCGTGCATGTAGCTGTCACACTGACTTTGACCTTGTCTCTTAAAGTTATCACTGAATCCAATCCAAATTCTCTGCATGGACCTTGATGAAGTCGTGGACACATCTGATGTTGAAGAACGCGAATTTGATATCTCAGAGGCAGATTACTATACCCGTTTCTCTCCGAGTCCCAAGAAGACGCGACTGAATTCAGGACCTGCCACCAAATTGCATGGGAAGTTTAATGACAGGCAAGAAGGTCAACCCTCTCCACGGAAACGTGTCAAGGTAGAGCCAAATTTCCTACATTAATCTTACTGTAGTGCTCATTACTTTCCAAGACTGCTCATAACGAATCTGAGTCGCAGCTGATTGTCGATCTTACTTCGTCGTCCCATGCATCGCCTGTGAAATCTACTGCACCTTCTGCACTGCGTGCAAGCACACCGCACTCACCAATGCAGGTTGCGTTTAACCCTGCGTCCAACCAATCCCTTCCAGCTACCGATACACACGAAGTGTCACTGCACAACGAGGCTCGATCCACGCATGCTCAGGAGCCGAGTTTCAACGACCTAGGTATTCCCCCCTCTCTTAATCCAGCTGGATCTGGAAACCTGTCCCACCATCCCATTGTATCAGCCGACGTGCAGTCACAGGCTGATCCCCAGTCGCCGCTTCCTGATTCCTCCCAACCTCAGCTAGATGACGCCCTCTTCCCGTCATCGCCTACCTCCGAGACGTTTCCTTCTCAAGCTCTTGCTTTTTTTCAGAGCCCAGAACCTCGTGCTTTATCTCAACACGAGGGACTAGTTTCGAGTCCATCCCCTTCCAACTCGCGTCCCGCTGTCTCGTGGTCGTTGTTTTCTTCTCCCCCGGGGCCCTCAACGCAGTCGTCCCAGGGACTTATTACCCAAAGTATTCGAATGCCTACTCATATTCCCCGAGACACGCCGCCACGCACTCTACATCACTCTGGTCGTCGATCTCCATCCCCTGACGAGCTGCTTCTAATTTCTCCTGAATTCCGCTCAAGACGCCAGTTGACCCCAATAACCCCAATAACTCAAGACCCCTCATCTCCGGCTATACAATCCCAGGATCGATTACCATCCCCGCCTCCTCCTCCACCTGTCCCGCCGTCACCACCTCTCGTTATCCCCGAGGACCCAGAACCAATCAACCGTTACTCCCTTCGCCGCAGGGAGGCGCGTCAGCTTCAACCGTACGCGTTTGACAAGGCGCAGTACAAGGCGCAGATGAAGGCAAACCCCGATGCGATTGTGAAGTTTGCGAGTCCGCAGCGTCACGAGATGCATGGAGAAGATGGATCACAGTGGGCGGATGGGCAGACGCAAGGTGGAACACAAGCAGAATATATCTTTCCTGTTGATAATCTGGAGGAGGACCGAGATTACGTGGATGTGGAAGGAAGGAGGCGAAAAAGGCGGGTTATAATTGCTGAAGCTGATCATCGTAACCGCGAGCGGGAGGAAGGATGGCTCCCCGAGGCTTTAAAAGATCTGTCTGAAAGCGACGAGATTGAGGGAACAGATGAAGTTCGCAGGTTGGTGAAGGAGGCGAGGAGGGCTCGGAAGAAGGCTGAGGCCGAGGCAAAGAAGAGGGATAAAGAAGAAGCTCGCTTGAGGGCGCAGGAAGAGGCAGAAGCGAAAGAAACTGCCAAGAAGAGACGTTTGAAGAATTTTCCGCTGGCAGCATCATCATCAAAGCAGCCTGCTGCGGGACTATCCTGGAGACGGTCTCCATCTCGCTTAGACGAAGTGAGATTCATTTGGAAACACTTGTTATATGCTGACGTGCTGGATATCTTCCATTTTAGTGGTCCCCGCCTGTCCTGTCCAGGCTTTTGAAGGGAAAGCAACGTGCTTCACCGTCTCCTTTCCGCTCGCCCTCACCCTCACGTCCCCTTCTTGTTGGTCCTTCACAGCTTCAGTCCCGTTCGCCAGCAAGGAGTCCCCCTGTGGCCGACGAATACGAGTATCAACAAGATGATGACTACGACTACTATAATTTCTTTGACCACAACGACCACAACTTGATCAATGCGGAGAATGTCAACCCTGATACCGACAACGATGCAATTAAAATTCCCTCGGCACCGTCGACACCACCACGCTCCTCGTCTACATTGCCTGACGGGAACAATCACTTGGACTTGTCCGATGATCCGCCTGCACGTGAGCCCCGCGAGGAGTCCAGTAGTCCTTCTCCCGAAATTTCCTCCAAAGATCGCAAACGTTTCCGCCTCCTGCAGCGTATGATGCCCGCCGTCATGATCAAGAAGCAACTCGAGCAGCACGGTTCCCAAGTGAAAATTCTTGCCAGTACGAAAAGAGTGCGTTCTCCAACACCGTCGGATAGTGGCGACGAGCCCTTGAGACCTGGACATGCACGCGTCCGAATGGGTGCTGGTGGACGTGATGTTGTGATTCAGGGAGACCCTGAGAGCTCGGATGTCGAAATTTCTCGAGATGAAGACATGAATGTTGATGCTGATGCTGAGGTACCATACATCGTATCACAAGTTCGTCGGCGGGCGTCTCCCAAAGTCAGATCGAGATCTCCAGCCATAAGCATCTCTTCCAGCTCTGAGAGTGGATCGGAGAGTGATGACGAAGACAGCGACGGTATGATCGACGATGCACGGATCGACGTATGGAGCCGGAGTCGCCGGCTGATGCGCGAGAAGAGTCTGATTGACTGGATGCTTACGCGGACTAGGACGGTAGGTGGTGGGAGAAAGCAGAAGGACAAGTCAAGTCGGAGGCCCCGAGGCTCTGGTGTAATATCACGGGACCTGGGTGAAAGCAGGGGTGAACGCTCAAGGCCAAAGCTCAATATTGTAACAGGTGGCGCGCGAATGGGAAACCAGACCCGTCTCTCGTTCCCCACCGTTTCTTCTGACCATGAACACCGCCCTCATCATTCACATCACAACAAGGTTCACAAGAAGACAAAATCAACAATACCGGCGGAGCACGAGTCCAAGGCACTACGGAAGGAAAGGAGGAGGAAGAAACGCAGGCAAGCCAAGGGAGAGCTCTACAGCTTCCACCAATCTGGCACCCATATTGCGCGAAGGGGTTTGCGAATTGATCTGGGTGATGAAGGATTCCATCAGGCGCTTGACCCAACTTGGAGGAAGGAGATGGATAGGTGGCAAAAGCAACCTGGATCAATGCGGCAGCCCGCCTCTGCGATTTCATCTCGAGTTCGTCGAGAAGATACCCAGTCTAAGCGCCGGCGAATTCCATTTTCGCGTGTTGATTCTAAACCTCAATCTGGTGTTGAGTCCAATCCGGGTGAACGCCAGAGAAAATCATATGCTCACCCACGTCCCCCACCCTCCCGCGTCGATTCGCGTCGTAGCCACGTTGACTTTGATATGCCACCAGATCCGCTACGCGAACGATCACCACCTATGCGGAGGAAGGGCTATAACGACGTCCACGAGTTTATGCATGCTGTAGATCAACGGACGTTGTTGACCACAGTCGACCTGGGCATCGACTCTTTGCCCTCAGGGATTGCATTCTCGACCGGGACATATATTGGCCGCGGGTTTCTTCATAAGCTGATATGCCTTGTTACAGGGCATGCTCAGCCTATTGCTCCTATGCCATACGTTATTCGAGGGTTCGACCTTGGGCCTGATACATCGGTGCATGTTCTTACGACTGTAATTGCACCCTTGTGCGATCAGCTCGCGGATGACGTAGTCAAAGAACACGAATGGACGACTGCGACTGGGAAAGATTGGGAACTCGCGATGCGAACGGTGTGCCAGTTGGTATCGTGGCAGTGTCTCAGCATCGACGACCAGGAATTTAGTTCGCTGGAGCTCACGGTACACGAGACTATGGGTTCTTTGGTGGCGCGGGTGTTGGAGGCGGATCTTCATCACTTCTCATTGCCTGTTTGCTGGTTTGCAGTAGAGCTCGCTGCCCGAATTATGCACGCTGCAAGGACTCGGCGGGGGTCGTCAGAAACCCGAGAGTTGTTCAAATTCGCGCTCTTGCTCATGCGGCCTCTGTCAGACGTAGACCTCCGGGAGATTCTAGCATCGCTCAAGGAACCCGATGGCCCTCTAGAGACCAACTCAACTCCCGTTCAAGCTATGGAGTCATGGATATGCCTCTTTCACCTCTTGATTAACTGCACGTCTGAGTCTCCTGACAAACTATCATCGGAGCCATTTTGGCTTTTATTCAAACAGTTGATCCAAGATGAAGCATCATCGTTCATCACTGCAGTTGAGGCGAGCGAGTACGTTTGGCGGAATGTGTTCTCTTTTTGTGCGCTCTCGCAGTTCTCTGTGCACGGGATGTCAACATCCCTCAGTAGAATCGCACCTTCATGGGAAACGGTTTTGGTTACTCTGAAGCTCATCTCCCTTGTTGCCGATCCACAGAAGGATGCACTCACACATACTGCATCCCTGGACAAACGAGACGAGTACGTCTCCGTCATCGCTTCTCGATGCTTCCTCCTGTGGAAGCGTTGGCATTGGAGTTTGGATGATGCGATGATAATGTTCAACCACCTTGTGGAAATATTCAGGAGCCGTAGATTTGCCAGCCTCCGCCACGAGCAGCCTAAATTTATGCAATTTATGGTGCAAAGGGACCTATCTTTGCTTTCGGTACAAGACAGGGGCGACAATGTGTTCGAGGTGCTTCTCAAGATGATCGTACAAGTTGCGCAGGCAAACAGCACAAGTGACGCGGAGAAAAAACAACGGGACATACAGGTGAAGAAAATGCTGAACATGGTCGTCCCGGTTGGCTCGGTGTCATCAACAAGGGCCGTTCAGCCGACTGGGCAGGAAAGTTCCATGCTTTTCAACCGACTCAATGCTATGGCAGTCGCTATTCATCTTGATCCCTCCATCTCCAACGTTCGACACCGTGTTGGGCAAGCTCGACGATGCGTCAACTTCAAAGATGCACACGATTTTACCAGAGCTGTGTGCATTCGAGGCATTGAGCATATTTGCGCTGTTATGCGTCATCACTGCGTGCAACTTGGAGAGATTCTCAGCTGGCTTGCCGAGGTTACCGGCATCCTGCTGGATGAATACCAGGAGGCGCGCACGCTAACAAATAAAGAGAACAAGAATATCGTGAAGAATAAGACGGTGGAGATGGTCAAGAGTCTTCTCACGTCGGTTGTTCGCATGATTGAGACATGCTCACTGGACACTACGGGTGAGCGACACGAGTATCCAGATCCTGCCTTTCTGGAGGGACGTAAGTGGTTGACTAATGTCAACAAGATATTTTCTAATTTTCCCTTCCTGATCAGCATGGGTAAAGGACGTCTTCAGTCCCAAAAACCCTATTGCCATAGAGAATGACTCGAGTGCTGCGTGCCAAGAGATAGTGTCAGCTTTTCTGGATGCTCGAATAAGGGCCTTACCCCGGCCCACCGCACCACCAATGTCACCGAGTATTGATAATCAGGAGAGCCAGGACGAGTATGACAAGTTCTTCATCGACCTGAATGACCCTGAAATCCTAGCTGCTCTTGGTGACGAGCCTGCACAAACTTCTGGAATGGAGTGGAAGCGGAAGGAAGAAGCGGTTTGCAAGGTCGCTCTCGTTGTTCCTCCCATATCTTTCCCGACTGACAGGTCCCAGGTCTGTGGACCGCTGGCTTCAGCAATATTCCGGGTTGTTTGCAGATATGTGGTCGACTCCCCCGCGCCAAGCACAGTCGATAGTCGCCGTGAGACAGCCGATAGATGGATTGATTGTTGGGTAGGAGTTGGAAATGTGCTTGTTCAGAATGGATCGGTTTGTTTCGATACCTGTTTCGACTGCTGCTACTCAGCTCCCCCTTTTTAGAGTTGGAAAAACCACATGCACCTTGGACCTGAATCATGGGAGCGGATACCTGATCCTTTATGGCGTCGCCGGGTTGGTCTTCGATTCTGCCTTGCACTTCTCAGACTTGACTCGAAGGCTTACAGTGTAAGTCGAATCTTTATGTCTCATAGAACAATACTCATCGCCTGAAGGCATACGAGGACTACTTTATCGAAGTTCTCCTCACATGTACTGTTCCCTCTAAGACGACAATCGAACACGAGTATGCATCCATCGTATTCACGCTGGACGGCCTTCGACACCCACTTCTACGTGGTGTGTTGGCTGAGCCGTCTACTGGATCATCTACATTCGAGATATTGCTAGAAGAATATTCGACAGTCCGACAGACGCTGATTGAATGTGAGAATTCATTCATCAGAGTCAAATACTCCGCTCATCGTCAACCAGCGGTATTCGCCAATCTTGCTGAGCGTTTGCAAGATAACATAGATCCCGTCAACCATAAGTATCTTGGCTTCTTGGTTTCCATGCTCTCAGCTATGAGAGACAACTATGAAGTTCGTGCAATTGCCCTGATATCTGATCATGGAGCTAATGACTTGCACACCAGAGCCTATTATCTGGGGAAGAACGAGTAACCTATGCCGAGTTTTGTCGAAAGGTTTTTCAAGCACTGTTGAGCAGGAAGCCACTGGCATCTCAGCCACGGTTATCAGAGCTCATTCAATGGGGGAAAACAACAATGGCGAGAGCAGGTGATGACGACGGTGATCAGCCTATGGAGAACTGATTCATGTCTTTCGTCGATAATCAAGATCGCTCACGAATCTTGAATGTGGTTGCTCGTACCACAGGGGAATCTATATATATGTAAAACAGCTGAGGGCCCAACAGGTCCCCAATGGTTACCAATTGGCCAATGCCGACCTTGTGAGTGGTACGCTCTCCATTTCTCGCTCGATTTCCACTTCCACTCTCGGACCTCCTGTAAAGAGTAATGATAAGTCACTGGATGTCGAATTCAGAAACAACGAACTTCTCCCTGGCTTGTCCAATTTCTTTCTTGGGGGTGCCTTTGCTGTTGGCTTGGTTTTCCGCTTTCCAAGGACGGTTTTGGACGGTGGTTGGTCTTCTGCTGAGCTGTCGTCGTCTGACTGGTCATCTCCGCTCTCCTCTGCGCCCAGTCCCCCGTCTACTACGTCTTCCAGATCGCTCAGTTCATCATCCAAATCGCCATCTTCGTCTCCACTGAAATCACTAACAAACTCGCCTCCTTCGGCGTCCCAGTCCTCCTCCATCTCCTCCTCTTCCTCCTCTCCATCCGTCTCGTCATCTTCCATATCCAACCGACCACCACCATTCAGTTCCTTCTCCTTTCCACTCTTTTCTCGGTCGAGAATTGTTTGCCAGACACTTTCGTTGACGTTGAGTGGGGCATCGCCGTACGCTTTTGATTTGAGCCGCTCGATCAGCTCCTTTTCGATGGATTTTTCAAGGTGGGCAGCAGAGAGAGCCTTGCGTTCCCGTGTCGCTTCGCGTCTATCTAACTTCTTTTTCACGCCAACGAGCTTTGGCCTGAAATAAGTGTAAATGAGTAGTAAAAGGTTACACAAGTTGGAAGCGCACTCCTGTCGTAGTTTTATTCGACGCATTTTGATGAGATACTGGGTTATCTTTGTGATACGCTGTTTGCATTTGTGAATAGTGAAGTTTGGCCAATACTTGAGCTCTTTGTCGATCTGGATGACGGAGACATTGCATGTAAATCGAAAGTAGCGTGAGGCTAGAGTTAATTCACCTGCTCTAGTGCCTTGGAATAGTCTTTTGACAACTCGATCTTCTCCCACATATTGGCAGGTGTATGTGCCCGCTCAATCGTTTTCATATACAGATACAGCACACCTGGGTGGACATCAATCATGACATATGACATTGGATCAAGTACACTTGCCCTCATTCTCCCTCACCGTCGCATACCGTGAGTTCGCGAGTGGACATGACTGCCGTGTACACAGACCCGTAACATTGTACTCATTCCGGCAGAAATTCTGAGTGACAGTCCTGCAGCATGTACGATATGTGAGGTTATGCGGGGTTCATCATGGCGGTAAACGTACTTGACTTTATACGAGCAGAATTCATGGCCGATTACAGACCATATCACGTCGTCGCTCTGCATTTTTGGGTCTGAAACGTGGTCAGATGCAAAGGACGTTTACGAGGCAGAACTTTCGGGTTGCAGATTCCAGAACGTCAGAAGTGGGCGATCGAAAATTATCAATGATCACGTGATCACCGTCGAACGCGTTTGATAAATTCAAATTGATTGTTCAAACCACACTGCGACGCCCGCATCAGAAGCTCTTACTAGAGTTGCAGGATAAATAAGAGAGGATGCAAAATGTCCATGTAGTTCCGTCGGTGTCCCACTTCAGTCGCGATGGGCTGGTAATCATCCAGCGCAAACCATTGACGATTAGAAAATTCATACTACTACTACTATGGACCAAGGGACAATCAACCGTCTGTATCTTTCATTGCCATGACCTTTAACTTTTAATACCACCATCCTTCGTATCATCGCCGCCGTACGATTCCACATTCATGTCATTCAGTCCAAGATCTTCATTCTGCTGCCACGTTCGTTCGTATGTGACGATCTCCATGTTCGGATCTGGATCAGGTGCATATAAATTCTGTATGTGCGAGTTCGCCATGGGGTCGTCTAGAATCAAGGTGAATGGTATCTCGGCATTCATGACCTAATGGAAAGATCAAAATGCGAGTCGCGTGATGGTAAAAAAGAAAAAACACACCTGCTTGAGCTTTCTCAAGAACTCCTGGAACTCGGCCCTGTCGTCGACATCTATAACCCCAGAATCCCCGGCGTTGAATACTTTCTCAGTGAGTTCCTCGTATACCTGATTTAAGATGCCTTCTAAGGTGGTGAAGCGCCCCCCTAGTGTGCCGGGGTGAAGAACGAGGTCTATCTCCGGTATGCTGAGACCGCTCGTGTCACTCTACAGGACACTTTGAATCAAATGATCTCAAATACAAGAAAATGACTTACTTTAAGTATGTCGCGACTAAGGTCGTCTCTATCTTCAACCTTTAACGTGATCTTCTTGCCCAGCTCAGAAATTGCAGACCCTGACTTAATCTCATTATCCCGATATCCGCAGTCCTCGCAGTTAGTTGACATTATAAGAGTGTCCTGGTGTGGTTGTCAGGGATGCAGATTCAGTGTGCCTTCGAAACACACCTTGAAATAAGGGATAGAAACTTTTTTCATGCGCGTGATAAGTGGTCGTCCGCAACGCGAGCAGATTCCAGGGAACTCGAACACTTCCTCGTTCAGACCCTCTATTTTTTGTTCTGCTTCGTCCGCTGCATTTTCTTCCGCGTCTTCTGCAGGAGATGCCAATCCAAGCTGCTGGTTCTGCTCAAGCGACCGCTCATATGTGCGCATGTTCCACTTCAGATCGGACATGCTGCCCACGAACTCGAGGAATGAATTACCAGATGGGTCATCTAGAGTGATGGTGATTGCACGTGTGACTGGATCTTCGTTCGACAGTTCTCTCTTCTCACGCTTGTCTTTGCCTTCGTCTTCGTCTTCATCATCGGCAATGATCTCCTTGAGACCATCAATGATTTCCTGGATTTTAGTATACGCGTTCTCGTCCTGAATGCGTCTGAGAGGCTGTTGTACGCTAAGATCCGCAATGATGTCCCGGAGAAGACCCTCGACAGTTGTAAGCTGCCCACGAGAGGGCGGAAGAACCAGCTGAAACTCGGGGATGTTGATACTACATGCTTCGGAACGGATGAGCTGACGGTCAAGGTCACCGCGGTTGAGAACTTTTACTGTGTACATAGTGCCTTCAGCTGTCCCGGAGATACAATGTTAGGAGGTCGAAATAAGGAGATGAAACTGGCAGTGCGCACATCTGATCTTCCCCGCCGACTGGATCTCATTGTTTGAGTGGCCACAATGTTCGCAACGGAAACTCATCACAATGACTTCCCGGAAGAACGGGATTGATGTGAGCATCATGCGTGTTACTCCCTGGCGGACGTGAGTATTCCACCAGTAATCGGAATGCTTGCAAACCCACCTGATCCCCACATTGCATGCAAAGAGACTCGATCTCTTCGAGTGGTCTAGCGGAGGTACCATCATCTCCGGCGTGGGTTTTATCAACGACGTCTGCGATCGA
The DNA here is from genome assembly GCA_016767475.1 of Suillus weaverae. Taxonomy (NCBI): domain Eukaryota; kingdom Fungi; phylum Basidiomycota; class Agaricomycetes; order Boletales; family Suillaceae; genus Suillus; species Suillus weaverae. Next base: position 37,155 of record MU179377.1, on the reverse strand, counting down.
AGGGAAGTGTTCGGATTTTTCTTCACCTTGAGCCATGTTGGATGGAGAAAAGGGGAAGAAATAACCAAGTTCTATGTAGTCTCCCCTAAACAGACCTCTAATAGAGTCTAATGGTCACGAATTTCGAAGGCTCATAACACCCACAATTATGTAATACGGATTTCCAAGACGAGTCACATTTGAGCCACATCAAGTATATTTCATTCAGTCCAGGACTGATGGTGACTTGTCCAGACGTACTAGTCCTCTGAATGTGCATCGGCAGACGTATCATCATCCAAGCATGTGGGACAAACACAGCCGCCGTCGCTGTCCAACAACTCCTCTTCATACCCATCCCAATCAACATCTGCAACCACTCTCTCAAGAAGCTGCACATTCCTGCAGTCCGTTAGTCCGAGTCTGTGTATACCAACACCACCTTTGGCTCGCATTCTGGCAATGTCTCGAAGGTCTTCAAGTTCATTGCACCCGATGTCGATACTCTCGAGCTCTAGAGCACGGAGTAAGGGGTAGGCTATAGACACTCCTACAGTCATGAGTGCAAGAATAAAGCCTGTAATGGGTGTCCTGCTCAGATGGATACTTTCGAGCTCCGGAAGGTCGGCGAACCTGCGCGCCAGAAGTTTTGCGAAAGATCAAGGGAGGTTGATACAGACAAGCTTTGGATCTTGCGATGCGGCATCATCTGACATATGTCAAATATGATGGCAGGGTTGCTAGCATATCTGAAGTTGATGGAGAGTCGTATATCGCCGTTACGATTGTTCCACGAATACTCAGATTTGAATGCTAATGACGCGCTGAGTTGGACACTGAATGCATCGTGCGAAAAACTGGCACCTAGGGACCGAATGATGGGAAAAGATCCATCAGGACCTTTGTAGATGGCGGAAAATATATCAGAAAAGCTTTGTGGGCTTTCAATCTCTTCGAGGCATAGAGCGATGCTGGCATCACCAGGAAGGACTAGATGTGAGAAGAGAGATACAGCGGTTCGGATGGTGCAGACACCCAGCGCTATGCTTCTCAACCGAGTGAGTGGAACTTGGTCGAAGAGCTCGGTGTTCTCAGGAATTCTGGATGACAGCTCAAGTGTAAGCAGTTCCAAGTCAGGCATACGTTTCAGAGCTGAGAGGAGTTGCGACAGGGTAGGACGAGGAAAAGCTTCAATTTGTTTCAAAGTTAGAGTTCGAAGCCCGCTAAAGATGTAGGATGTCAAGATGAAGGCACATTCCACCAGCTCAACGCTCCGAAGTAGGGGGGCGCATCCTTGAAAAATGGTGTTTGATAAGGGCCTGATGGAAAATATCGGATCATAGCTCCCCAAGATCCTGTATTTGAATATCTGAAGCAACGGCGCGGGCTGCGATGATAAGCAATCCAAAATGCGATCAACATCAATTGAGAATGAGCCCAACTTGAGGACTTTGATTCGATGCAACTGCGAAAGAAGTTGCATCAGTGGCTCCACCGTCCAATGGTATTCTGGCGCGCTGTACATGACAACCAAAGCAGCTTCCTTCGACCTCTCAAGCATGATAGCTACCCAGCGAGCAGAGAGACAGACGATAAATGTCCAAAGACTCGGGCATTCGAGGGCGACTTGGCGCCAGTGCCTACAGATGTGTGACTTTCATTGGAGTAGGAGCACCGCCACGTCGGGGTATGCCCTTGGAATTCTCCTCTTCTACGATGTATGTGAAGATGGTCACAAGAATCTCGGGTGGAAGGGAAAATATAGAGGCGAGAGTATTCCTGCGAGAGCAAAGGATACAAAGACGCAAGTAGTGCAGCGATATCTTTGTCGATGTCTGTACGACACTGCTCAACGAGGGTGGTTCCGCCCCTAGTAGGAATAATGTCTATGGAAGTAGGAACCATCATGGAGGACCTACGGGAGTAGTCAGTCTATCATACTAGTTCAATCTAATCTTGGTCAAAAAATGTACCTCTCTGAATTTCGTTGTCCAAAGGGCTCGTTCCAAATTCCGAACACTAACCAAGTTGCGTCCACTGGCAAGTACTACTTCCTTCTATATGGTCTGGCTAGGGGAGACTAGGCAAGTACTATGATTATCAACAAGCAATTTTCAAGTGAGTTTACTTTGCAGGTACCACGTGACTCAGAACACGCGGGGGGCGCTTATCACCTTGAAGCTGCCCTTAAGTCTCTTCCATGATCATTCGTGTTATAGAATGTGAGTTTGTGTAAACTTTGTAGAGAGGGACACATGATTCCTTATAGCCATGCCAGCTGGCTGTTCTGTGACTGCCACGTATCAACACCAGCAGAATCTGTTGAATACTATCAGTTAATCCCTTTTTTTTTGGAGAGCAGGAAGACTCACTTCTCATTATTCGCCCACTCTACATTCCCCGTTGTTCCAGGTCCATACCACACTATCTGTGGCAAATGTTCATTTCGTATGAACGTCCGCCCACCCGTCTTCTCCGCAACCTCTTTCAATCCTACTCTCAAATTCCACACCTCTACTCTCCCAACTCCGCTTCGTCTAGCCGCCTGTTTGATCTTCGCAATCAGCCCAGGGAACATCTCTTCACTGGCACAGAGTCGCGTGACAATCAGCGTTGATGGAAGTGGTTTCAGGTCAACGCTCCAGCTTGCGTATGTGCCTGGGTCGCTCGTGGACTCTACGCCCCAGAATCCGCCTGCCATGGAAAAATTGGAGGCGAACATTGACTTTGTGATGTGGAACCCGCAGACACCACCCGTTGGCAGATACGTCGCGAATGCCGCCGGCCGCTCCACCTTGTATGAGCTATTACTTGTTGGCATGTTCGCCAGCTCCTTCCTGATCCGAACGGCATCGCGCTCCCAAAGCCCGCTTAGTTGCTCCTCTGTCAACCACTTCCATCCCTCATCATCATCTTCCTCTGTGCCCACCTCCCAAATAGTCGATATCGCTCCCCGCTTCTCCCATCCACCCCCTTCACCTCCAGGGCCAGCCGACCGGTAAAACTCCTCCCCAACATCACTGTACAGCACCGAGAATAGTCCTTCACCGGCATCCGCTACCTCTTCCGGTGGTGCACCCCATGCCTCGGGGAATTTAGGAAGATTGGCACGAGAGGCATTGACCCAATGCAGGAGGCTCATCATACGGCTTGCGTAGCCGCGTTTGCGCTTTGATGGTGGAGTGAACACGCAAGCGACACCATAACAGGTTGCCTCGTGCACTGAGTTGGGTTCAGACGGGGAGGAAGAGGGATAAGCGACGAGACCCGTGCGCTTGTATCTGTCCCCATAGACGCGCGTCAGAAAACTGATCGTTCGTCGGGGAACTCGAGTTGCTTACGTCTCGCAGGCGCTCATAAAATCAAGCGTTGTGGGGTCGTTCCGTGGCGCCAGTACCCTTCTTCCCCGTTAGCTCCCCTTTACCACCAAAGTGAGGCGCTCACCAAGTGATCAACTTTCCATCCTTGGCGTGCTCGTCTAATTCCATCGTCGCGTCTCGCGCAAGGTAGTCTGTCAGACTGAGACCACCACCCCATTGCGGAAACGTCCGGTGCCGTGACTCTTCAACCTGCGCACGCGTCGCGCGGAAGAGCGAGAGCGATGCAAGATCTACCTTAGGTTCTGCCATCGGAGACATATTTTGCAATATGAAGAGCGTTGATCAGTGAGTGAATATATTCGCGACAGTGGGGTTGCAGGAGCTCTTTATATCTCTATCACAATCTCACCTCCCACCATGTCAGGTGCGCAAATCAAGGAGACTTATCACCCTTCGCCAGAGTTATCACACCGTGTGGTCGCGCAACTCGTGACCACACGCGCGCCGGCCTCCCACCCAATTTAGTTCACGCTGCCACCGCCGCGGCGCCGCCACTGTCATTTGATAACAGAATGCCGCTATACAGGTATGATACTGGCTATCACGTGTCCCTCTTGCCAAGTCGCTTTGCTGACTCACTCCCTGTCACGCATTATAGTCCGCCAGAAACAAATAGAAAGAC
>MU179377.1:14317-27120 GCA_016767475.1 Suillus weaverae | reverse complement strand
CATTGCGGACTCGTTTCGTTCTTTTTCTCTGCTGTGCATCTCCCCCACACGCCGATGGTCATTAATGCCGCATGTGTACACCTATCTCATCTAGTTATCTTGCAATCATTATTATCTCTTTGTTCACGGCGTGTGTGTGTGTGTGTGTTTGATTTCCACAACCTCCTCAATCTCGGGTTGGTTTCAACGCCATGCTGTCAAACCTCATTTTAATCTCAAGAAGTCCCTAGAAACATGTCCCGGTTGTAAATCCTCGTGCTGCGCATCTTGCGCACCAGTCAGCCCATCTGCATCTATTCCTCGGGTACCCGATTTGCAAGTATGTACATTATGCCTTGGACCAGATCGTTCCCTCACATAACTGCCCATACGCACCCTCATTGCGTCCATGTGCCATGCGGGTCAAATCAAGCTCTGCTCCTCCTCTCGGGATCACCATTGCAGTGTCAAGATAATAAAATGCGTGTCGGGAAGCTGGAGGTACCCAGACAAGTAGCCGATGATTGGGTCCTACCATCCACCGAGCATCTTACGATCAACTACAGGGCCATTCTGGATACGAAGATGTGCGGTCCACCGCAATGGATTCATTCAAGTCTTTGGGGGCATGATTTTGCACAGCACGCCGCATCTGTGCTGCCATTCTCACCCATCAACTCCACCGTGGCTACCAACTTCAATGCAAGGTTTCCGAACAACCTTCGTCTCGCATCTGGACGTTATTTGAACTGGACGGCTGTTCAGATCGTGATCAGCGGGCATAATGAGTGGGTCGAGTCAGTCGCATTCTCACCGGATGGTACTCGCATCGCGTCTGGTTCGAGGGGTAAACCTGTCATCAGGATTTACTCAGTCTCGTTTTCACCGGATGGTTCTCGCATCGCATCTGGTTCGGAGGATAAGACTGTGTGTCGGTGGGATGCAGCGCAACCATTTCATGAGTACACCAAGCTACTTTCCTCCGCAATCTCTCTGGATGGAAGTTGCACGACACATTGTACACAGGAGAGCACCATTGTCTTAACCAATACATGGAACAAGCACTTCATTTGCTTCTCATCCAGATTGAAGCACATGCTGCACAACCCTGCTGAACTACTTCAAGGCGCATGTCATCACAGTCCCGGTGATTCGATACCATTCTTGCTAGGAGAACGGTCCTAGTCAAATACGACTACCTTCCTCGTCCATCTAGGCCAATCTGATATTCAGAGTGGGAACGGGTGTTCCATGGATCTGATTGCTACTGTACCATTTCATTCAATTTGGCAGTCACATGTCACAGCGACTGAAGAACAGGGAGTACTAGACCGTAACGCTAAGCCTACTATTGCCACAATGAAAACACACTCTACTTATCCACTTACCAACAGCCCAACATAAAACGAAACGAGCGCTTCATCTCCGTGAGTGATTCCAATGTCACGAATGAGCTGTGCATGGCACAAGATAACTTGCGCTGTCATTGGCTCTGCAATCTGCAATACCAGGAGCATTGAGAACTGGCGCCATGGTAGAGGTGTCTGTGGTTTCTTCGCCAGCGCATTTCCCTCTGACCGAAGCAAAGGCGTTTCCTCATCCAGCTGCTGAGACGTAGGATCAGGAGACATGAAATGATGATCGCAGAAGTATGGAAGACAATGCGACGAGCGATCGAGGGCGCGAATTGAGCGGTCTAACTTGGTATCAGGATGATCAATGACAATCATCATGATCTGAGGGTGAATAGTATGACCGCCGGGCCGCACATGCTATGATCTGGCAGAAACATCATAATTGGTAGTACATAGTACCACGAGACTTGTAACGAGAGTAAGCTTCAGTACTTGCCAGCGAGTCAGAGAAAGAAGTGCTTGCTCCGAGATTCTCGCGTGTCCTTACATAGATTCTTGATGTCCATATCGATTTTAGCTCCTAGCATGCACTTCGTCGAGCACAGCGTTGAGGCCTGAGGCAGGACCGATCGCATTGGCAAACACCGCATTTTTACAGGAGATAGCGCCCAGAGATGCACTTAGTTGACCCAGTGTCTGCTTGATATCTGGTACAAATACTTCGGAATTAGTCCCTCCCCGAATCCCAAGTGGGTTTTGGTATTGTCTGCATGAAACGTTCAAGTCCCTGCAAACCCAGGTTATGAACAGGCTTGCGATCAACTGATATCCACGTGTGCCGCATCAATCACCTCCGGCTCCTCCCCCTCGATATCAGCAATATCAATAAAACTCTGCTCGATCGCGCGTGCATACGCGCCCATCTTCCACATGTCCCCTATCTTGATATTAGCATGATCGAATGCAAATGCAACGACAGGGTCGCCAGCTTGACGCTCAGATACAGAAGGTGGCATCTTGGGGTAGCGGGCCGAGAAGTGTGTAAGAAGGATGTTTTGTGCGTTCATGCTGTTCACAAGTTGAGCAAAGGTCTGTGATTATATTGCAGGGAAAGGCACCTCTTGCCTATGTCGATTGCCTGCCCAAAGGTGCTATGCATCTTGGCGCGTGCCATGTCGACCTGATCGTTCGCCATGGTAGCTTCGTGGATGAGCAGAGTGGCTCCAGCGCCTGCCTGCACGAGCTTTTGGGTTGGGATTGTATCGCCTGAGAACCTGAGGGATGCATTGTCAGTGACACGACAGGTAAGGAAAGAACGGCGTCGTACACAACAGACCACCCATCCAGATGTTTGACAATCAACCCATGGCACCTTGCGCGATGCTCCACATCGACAGTATTTATTTTCTGCAATCCAAGCGCTTTGCACAACGCTCCTGCTGCAAGCTTCGATCTTTACAAGAAGAAAAGAATAAAACGCGTCAATGTATGAGAAAGCCAGGAACTCAAAGTCACACTCACCCCTTCTGGTCTTGGTCACCATAATTCCACCCACCTCGTCCCTTGTTTCGCCAATGAATCTCATCGCTCAGGATAGGTACTACACGGGCCAATGCATCCTCCGAGAACCCAAGCTCCTCAAGCGCGTTGTAATCCCGAAGATAGAGGAATACCATACGATTACTGATGAGGTAGAGTGGTTCTTCCGGGGGCGGGTCAAGCTTCTCCCCGTATTAGCACCAGGAGATCATCAGGGTGTGAGTGGGGATACGCACCTGCTGTCTCATCGCCAAGATCTTTGCGAGACCAATGTGGTGGTCGCCGTGAATGTGGCTTATGAAGATGCACTTCAGGCCCCTCAAAACATCCCATACCCCAGCTCCGTAGTTCCTTGAGAGTTGCCCCCATGTACCCTCTCCTGCATCTAGGAGAATATACCCTGCTCCCGGGATACACAGGAGTGTGCCAGAAACTGTACAAATAACTCGGTGGGGCTCCTGAGGTGAAAACGGGGGTGTACGAACCATTCCGGTACTTGCTAGGTATGGCACTGCCCGTTCCGAGGGTAACCACTGTGACGTCCTTACCTATGACATCGGGCACTGTAGCCTCGTCGACACGCACTCTTGCCTCAGAAAATTGTGTTTTCGCAGCGTCAGAGAGAGTCGGGAGCTCGCCAGACAATACAGCGGGGTGAAAGAGATCATTCGCTTCCGCCTCAGAGTCTCGTAGTGGTGGCCGTGGCGGACGGATGTCGACGACGGTATGTGCACGCATAGAGTCGGTATTGGATGGGAGATCCGTGACTACCACAACTGTAAAGTTACATGACATGATTAGGAATTAGACTGAACGTACTGTCGAGAGCTTTCTTAGCCTCTAGAGAATATTTGGGCACGGGGAAAATGTTGCTATCCAGGTGGTTGAGCCTCAGCTGGTTGAACGCCGCGCTGGTAAATGTGATCGGATCTGGCACATGATCTCTAGATGCAACGATATGCTGCTCTCTATCGCATCAGAACAGCCCAGTGCACGTCCGGAACAGGCGGGACTCACGTGTACATCGTCCTCGAATCTTTTCATGAACGCCTTATACCGCTCATGCTCAAATACATCATTGCCACAAAGATGAAAGACAACCCTCAGTGCATGATCTTTCTTCTCCGGCCCCTTGGCCCAGAATTTTGAGAACGCGCCACTCTCAAAGCCCTTTACAAGAGAAGGTATATGCGCAGTGCTGGGTGTGTCCAGTATCAAAATGACCTATAATTCGGTCAGCCCACCGTCTCCCAAATAGAGAGCGAATGGTGAGAAGATAAGGCATGAAAGGAACGCACCCCAGGACTCTCACTAGCACCTACAACATCACTCGGGCCAACACTTCTCTCCGCTCCATCTTTGCCAACTACAGTTACTATCTCCCCCCTTGCAACCCGTGCACGTAACGGCCCAGCATTCAGACCAAGCGCCTCCGCGCGCTTGACATCAAACTTTCCCCGAACCCGCGGACCAACCACCGCATATGCGAGCGTTTCACGTAGATTGCGTGCAGGTAATGAAGGTAAGGGACGGTTAAAGCCTGACGGCTGGGAGACATGTTCGACCTTCGCGGAAGAAACGACGGGTTTGGCGGCAGACCCAGGAAACATAGTGCGCACAATGTGTCGAAGCCATTCCTGTGCTATGTTACCGACGAGAGTGGTAGGGTCGAAGTCGGGGTGAGATATGACTTCCTGTAGCGGTGGTGCAGCAGGGGAAGGCGAACGCTTCCTCTTTCCCGATCTCCTGTTGGCGACACTAAGTTCAGAGTGCGACAGTGTAGCCGATCCCCAGGCATCCAGTAACTGGATCTCAGCAGAAACTGGTAATGCGAATACAGAAATATTATCGTCCTTGTAGATGGGTATATCGTCAGGTGATTCATCCGGGAGGCGGGAAGTAGTGATTTCGATCGGGTTCACGGAGAGATTTTCCCTATGCTGACAGTGTTAAGATGAACAATTGAAAATCAGAACACAAGTACCTAAATGTGTATTTACGCATAGCTGCCATGAAGTGCAACAGCCCGGCTGGCCCAGCAATATTGAGGCTGTTAAGACCCGAGTCCGCAAAAGTCATCAATAAGCCTGTCAAAGAGACGATCGACAATTAACACGCTTGCGCATAATCAGGATCACACTCACCTGGAAGGCCGCTCGCTCGCTGGGTGCCCACAGAAGTCAAGAACACGCCTCTGGTCTTCTTCCAGTTCCTCCTGCTCTGGAGAAACGCGCGGGTAGTATTCTCGCCGACATTAAAGATGTACTTGGCAGAGTCAAAGGTGATGACAACAGTAGGCTCTGTATCCGAGGATACGGAGCTGAGGACTGACGCGCTCCAGGACATGGGCACTGACAATGATGAAGATCGTGAAGAGAATCGTGCTGAAGAGTACTGAAGAGAACAAGTGATGCGGGATAGTATATACAAGTTACGACGACATGGCCAGATAGCCAGACTGAGTGAGACCTAGAAGGTGTGATTAGACTAGGTTTTCTATTAGATGAGATCACGGCACGGTGTTCTTGCAATGTTGGTGACCTCCTAGTCAGAAAATAACGTTTGAATGCTTACGCAATGGGCGCTAAACGGGCTCAGGTCAATTGCCGCACAGCACAATTCTAGGGGACGAAGGTGGTAAATAGGGAAGTGACGAGACTTGGAGCATAAATTGAACACGAGCACCCATGCAGGTATATAGGAGTGATGAGCATGAACTGGCATTAGTCCAGTGGCATTGGATGGAGAAGTGGTACAGATGTCTGCTTTGAAAGTCCAATACACAGTCATGCATAGTATGAAGTATCGATGAAAACCGCTCAGATCCCTAATCTTGGGGGGAAAACATACAGCTACAGTATTTCTATCGCCCTGATGTCCATCTTGTCTCGAACAGAAGTCACGTCTTCGACGACTTGTGCAACGATATCACGATCCGACGCGACCCTCTTGTATTCTCCGCCGCGCTGCCGCGCTAGCAAAAATGCGCCGAAAGGTTGCCCAAGGCGAACAAGCAACCGCAATGCTCGCGATTCTAAACCAGCCACATCCTGTTTGACAAGAGAACGACTAGGCGAGTCGTCTGACGGAGAAGAAGGCGGCGTCCAATAATCTCCCTCGCTCTCCGTATCGTCTCGCGGATCTGTAAAGTCAGGTAGCTCGAGGAGAGACCGATCCCACGGATGGACAAGTATGAAGGTTTGCTGAGTGGGCCTTGTCCGCGAGAACTGAACAATCGGCTCTTTGGTGGTGATCAGCAGGTCATGAAGCCCGTCTGCCTTGACTTCATATTGGGTTTCCTGGGGTGGACCGTGGCTCAGACTGACTTCTGTGACACGGAATGCCATGCAAGGCAGATGCAGTCTGCAGTTCGCGAAACGAGCAGCGCTCATATTATCAAGCCGCTCGTAAAGCTCCGAAGCCAATTCCACAACCACGGGATTTTTTCGCAGTGAAGAGATAGTTGTCTGAATCTGATATTCGGACAAAGATGGAAGGGTGCGTGGAAGAGTGGTGTAAGAGGTGATATGAGCTGGAAGACAGCTATTGAACTCGGACGGTTGTCCGATCCAGTCAAGGACAGTAATGTCGCCTGACCGAGCTACGATCTCCTGCAGGAGTCGCCCGAGCGCGTTTTGCTTCTTCTCGCCATAGATTACAGGTAATTGGACACCGAAGATACCAAACAATGAGTACGCGATGTCTTCTTGCAATGTAGTGACGCGTGATGACGCCCATTGAAGTCTCTGTCGGGCGTCACTCATCCCTGGACGGAAGGAGATCAGGGCCCGTGCATCTATACCCGTAGCATCCTGCAACTCCTTCATGATTGCAGGGGACTCCTTGTGGTTGGGAGAGCGATCGTCAAGATATAACGACCAATCTTTCTGATAAAAGATTACAACTTTCGGAGCAACGAATTCTTGAAAGGTCCACCCTCGCTCGTTCCAAACACTCCTCGCCAATGCGCCGGGCTGGGATGAAGGAGGGACATCGCATAGGTAGACGATGGTAAGCGCTGAGTGGTGGTACCAGACGAACATGGAGTTAATAGATTGTTGAAGCTCGGTATTATTGCTCTTGTCGATGCAGCATGTATCCATCCATGCCCAGCAATAACCCGCATCACGAGCGATTTTGCAGAATGACTGCAACTTCACGATGCCGCCAGGTCCATTCAACTCGCGCACATCTTTATCCTGGACGTCGTGCAACAGCGCCTCCATCTCTTCCCACCTGTGTGATAGCAGGACGCAGCGGAAGTACGTCGCCACCACGTCTTTGATGCGCTCCGTTCGGAGGTTCCAATCCTTTGTTGGAAATGAGATAAGCTCATTGTACTCTGGACTCATTTTAAAGGAGTTGAGCTGTGCTGCTCGGTTGCACAAGAGACCTGTAGAGGTGTTGAGCAGACGAAGGGGAGCGTATTCGAGTTCACTCCAAACAGCTCTTTGAATAGCGTCTTCTGCTTCGGATGGACAGACATACTGCTGACGCAGGTCTGCAGAATGAGATAAGCATTTTGAGACGATGCAGGAGTGTTCCATGGCTTACCTCGTATCTGCGCTTCGGGAGCATCGTCCAACTTGGACAACATGATTGTGAAGGCCTCGATGGCTTCGTCGTAACGCTGCGCGCCACGCAACGCTGTATGCGTCAACTGGTATCCAACGTGAGACGAAGGATTGAGTTCAGTGACCTATGCATCGCCGAAGTCAACATGAGCTACGGAAACATAGATGCCATCGCACCTTTTGTGCGTCGAGGAGCGCATCCTCCCATAACATTTTACCTAACTTTGCCTTGCTGCGATTTGCAAAGATGACATCAGATGTATAATCCAGGTTGATCGCCACCGAGTATAGGTCAATAGCCTTGTCATACTCGCTTGCAGCGAGGGCGGCATCTCCGTTGATATGACAGAGCGCACTGCATTCTTCCGTAAAAGCTAAGTGAAATGCAGGTGAGGATCGTAGCCTGCGCGACATTACGAACTCCAGACTTGCCCTTGGACCAGTCAAGGTAGTCGGCATTAGTATTTTCGTCACTCGAAACCATCATGTATTGGTATGATTTCATAGCATCTGGAATTTTGCCTGCCAAAAGGAGTGCATGACAATGTTCCCGGTGAGCAATGAGCCACAACGATTTGAGATCCCAGCCGAAGAGCTGGACAAGGGGCTTGGTTATGAAAAGCATTTCGGATGTATATGAACGTACCACTACCAAATCCTCGTAAATTTCATGAATGTCTGATTTCGATGATAAAGCGCTGCGGTTGACAGCGGCAGTGAAATGGTCAGCGGCTTCATCGTGACGTGCTCCATCCAAGGCCTTGATTCCGAGTTGAACACGTAGATATGCCTGATGTGCGAGTTATAAAGATTAGCGTTGATAACCAGCGTGGCTGCATGATACCTACTTCCACTATATGACACGCGCGGGTATCAGCATTCGGACAACCAGAAGTGAGTTCTTTGAGGAGCAGGTTTGCTTCCTCATGTTGATCTGCGCCGAAGAGGGCGATGACCTGAAATACGTGATGAAGGGAGAGTATGCGAGGCAACTGTGACATACCTTGATCAAGAGCAGAAAATGAACGGTTTCTGAATCTTGGTCCGTGTACATGAACATAACATCAAATGCTGCCCTTGCATCCCGGATATGGCCTTTTCCGCAGAGGGCAATACCCTTGGAGATATAGCCTGTGAACGAGGGCTGAATGCTGATGGACTATGTCACCATCGAGTGAGCCTTTTGTAAAGGGGCCATGGTCGGTGCGCAAAACTCACCTTGATTGCATCCTGAAGGGCGTGGTCCCAGTCATGCTTTCGGGCCATAACAAATGAGCGATGGGCGTAGGAAGTATGGTTGTTCGGATCGGTGCTGATATCTTGTGTGAGTAGTTCTTCGGCGGTAGATAAGTCTCCATCTATACAAGCATCGCGGGCTGTTGTAATGGCGAGAATCTACACGAAACATGCTCAATTTGTGGTATATGAATCAAGAACGGAAACATGCCTTTGGATGAATACCCTGAAGCACTGGCCACTCCGAAATCATCTTATCCTCACTTCCGCTGAGGATACGCTTGCCGTCCACGGAGAAAGTGATGCATGTCATCAAGGATGAGTGCTTGAAGGTGGCAATGGTTCGTCGGTCTGAGAGCTGCCAGAGACGGATGTGATTGTCATTAGATGCGGAGGCGATGAGTGTGCCAGCAGGATTAACGGCAATGGCATGGATATAGCTAGTGTGGCCCGTCCAGGGATCACCGACCTGCTTCCAGGTTGTCGTATCCCATTCACGTATGGTAGGATCGAGATTATGGCCGCCTGTAAGAAGGCGTGTGCCATCAGGCGTCCATGCGAGTGACAAGTTGTATTCTGTGTGACCCTTGAAAGATGCAACGCGTTCCCTCGTGCCAGAATTACCATAAACTTCGATAAAGTGGTATGTTGCGATAGCAAGAAGTTCTCCAGATGGCGAATACCGTACGCAGAAGACATAGCTACCACAATTGATTGGATTTCCTTGCAGCTCCCAGGATTTGGTGCACCATAGCTTCGTCGTTTTGTCACCTGAACCTGTGGCCAGCACTTTTCCATCTGGAGAAAAATCCAGGGAGGTGATCCAACCGAAGTGGGCTTTGATGGGTTTGGTAAGAGGTTCGCCAGTTTCTCCATGCCAGACGATGAGCACCCCGCCTTGATCACCGCTTGCTATCAACTGCCCATCTCGTGATACCGCCAATTTCAATACCCCATTGCGATGTCCCTCCATCTTCTTCAACACAACACCTGTCTCCAAGTCCCACAGACGCAGCGTCTTGTCGTCTGAGCCCGTAACCATCCGTCGTTTATCGGGGAAAACTGCGACTGCCATTACGCCTCCTTCATGGCCTTTGAACTCTCGCAGGGGTGTAGTGATTGGAATGACCTTCGACATTTTACTGGAGGTTGATGGCGTTGAGGCGGACTTTGTTGCTCTCTTGCTCTAAGTTGCAGAGGTGCTAAAATGTGTCATCCACCTGTCTCATTCCAATAGACGCCCAGGAGGCTGTTCGCCTCCACGCTTCCATTCCCGCCGTCCTCAACAGTTCACCCTCCGAGTCCCAGCGCCTCAGTACATACATGTATCCGACTCTTATCTTCAAAGCTTCCAGAATGTATCTCATCTGCGCTCGAATTTGACTATTTATTATGCATGAGTGCCTGCATATCGTTGTTTTTCGTGTCGAACAGCTACTCCGGCATTCACCATATCACTCTTTCGAACGCATGCATATAGCTCACTACAATAACACCCCTTCATCCTATCGACTCCCAAGGTCAGTTCCATGAGTTCTCGCGCAACGTGTTGTCTGACAATAATAGGATGGCCTGTCAAGCAACTGTCAAGCGTGGTGACATTCAGGCAGTGCTTCACAATATGCGAATTCTGTGGAATGCCCTGCTTTTTCTCGCAGCCTATTCGTTTCGGCTGCATCGATCAATATCGCACCGCACAATATGCCCTACCGTACAAATCTGATGCCCATTGTAAATGAGGCTATGGATGGCTCGATATCCTGTGTGTCGCTTCTGTCCTGGTGACTCATCCGCGCTGCACAGTATCATGGATGCCACATGCATGTTGTGTTTCCTTCACTTATAATACATCGGGACTTAAATTACCCTCCAGCACACATCTTACTCTCAAGTGTTACTAAGTTGGCATCCATCCTTTGGTCATATGGCCCGTCGTCAATATGCCACATTCGAGTCTTCAGGCTCATTAGAGTCAGACTCTGATTCAGACTCTTCTTCAGTGGAGAAGTCTGCTTCCAGCACCGAGCCCTTGAAAGGCGGAAAACGTAAGCGTAAAAAGTCAGGCAACGATAACGACGACAAGATGAAGAGTTCAAAACCTCCACGATTGTAGGTCGTTGTGTTGTATAGCACATGTATGGACTTAGTCTCGCGTTTTCAGGCAAAAAAAGGACAAGTAAGTACACAAAGCACTGATCATCTAAATGCCTGACAATGTGTGTATTGTTAAGTGAGGAGCCAAGCTACCCAGAATACACCCAGGACCCGGGAGAGATACACCTCGGTGGAGTGCAGCAAGTCGTCATTACTGGTATGTGATATCTATCTCCGCTCAGCTAGTATTGACGATTTTCCTCAAGCCATTCGCGCAGCTGATCTCGCTCTTGGTCTCCGACGGATCCCCCTGGCTTCCATGTGGTGGTCAAGGCTGACGGTGCTGAATACCAAACAAGCAATAGATCTGTACACGTAGACCAGGCTGTCGTAGAATGGCACGAGCACATTCTTCTGTAAGTTGTTCTTAATTCTGTCTTTCCTGCAGGTATTGAGAAAGACTTTAGGCCGTGCAAGCCATCTTCTAAAGTTCGGGTCAGCTTGTATGCCTCATTTGAATTGGGTCCTATGCTCTGTCACGGAGACCTCCTCCGCACATTCGAGATCTCCGTCGGAGAATCACTGGATCGCAGCGAAAAATCGCATCGTCAGTATTGTCTATTGCAAATAATGCATGATAGCTATTAACGAGTATCACAGCCACCATCTTTCAGCCCAAGCAGGAGGAAGTCGTATCCGCATGTACTTCACTGCTCATGACACTGGAGCAGCGACTTTCTGATGAAAACGACGCCGCAGTTCTTTGCCCCCTTACCACTGTGCGTGATCAATACAATCTGATGTCCTGATGCTGAGGACTTGTAATGCGTAGCTTATATCTGACGATATGCGTGCATTACTACGAAGAACGGACGCCGGACATGATCTTCTCGCACGATACCGCAGGATGCAGAACCATAGGGATCTCGACCAATCCATAAATCACTTTGAATGCGCCTTGGGTCTCTGCTCCATGAACCATCCCTACCGCCCTGCCGCACTGTTCAATCTAGCCACAGCAAAGTTTGTTAGTTGCCAAGCTGACGGAAGACACCTCGACCTCGACATCCCTATCGATCTGTTTCAAGATGCCCTTAATTTGCGTCCCACTGATCATCCGGACCGAACCGTCACCCAGCTCCATCTTGCCATTGCTCTGCTCTCTCGTTTCGCGAAGCGGAGATCTCAAACGGATGCTGATGCGGCCGAAGAGTTACTGAGCGAAGTCCTCGATGCCTGCCCCGCCAACAGCCACATCTACAGAGCAGCTTTGATTGCAGTCGAATCATCTGCTTTGCATTCTACTGGAAGCATTATTACAAACAATCTTGGGCAGGAGCGGCTCGCTGCATCCGTGTTTCCGTTATCGTTGAATCAACTTGCTGATCGAGTAAAGCGGTGTTTGCGCATAGACGATCCTCATGCCTTAGATGAAGTGATATCCCTTCATTACGATGCACTGGGATACTACAACGCTGGACATGCTTACCGAGGGAAATTGCTGGGCAATCTGAGTGTATTGCTGCAAACCCGCTTCCGGCGTCGAGGCAACGACGAAGACTTGGATCAGGCTATCGCACTTCACAAGGAAGCGCTGGCTTTGCACCCGGTCGGTCACACAGATCGGCCCATGTTATTAAATAACCTCGCGAATCGACTCTCTTCCCGCTTCCAGCACCGAGGCAACGACGAAGACTTGGATCAGGCTATTGCACTTCACAAGGAAGCGCTGGCTTTGCGCCCGGTCGGTCACACAGATCGGTCCATGTCATTAAATAACCTCGCGACTGAACTCTCCTCCCGCTTTGAGCACCGAGGCGATGACGAAGACTTGGATCAGGCTATTGCACTTCACAGGGAAGCGCTGGCTTTGCGCCCGGTCGGTCACACAGATCGGTCCATGTCATTAAATAGCCTCGCAAATCGACTCTCCTCCCGCTTTGAGCACCGAGGCA
The DNA here is from genome assembly GCA_016767475.1 of Suillus weaverae. Lineage (NCBI taxonomy): Eukaryota > Fungi > Basidiomycota > Agaricomycetes > Boletales > Suillaceae > Suillus > Suillus weaverae. The sequence continues at coordinate 14,388 of MU179377.1, read as the reverse complement.
ACGACGAAGACTTGGATCAGGCTATCGCACTTCACAGGGAAGCGCTGGCTTTGCGCCCGGTCGGTCACACA